>CAUYLG010066562.1:0-34561 GCA_963573385.1 Cacajao melanocephalus
AACAATTACACTCGTTATACTTATTGGGGCAAAAAAACCCCCACAAAGGGCGTACCCTTTTTGGTCGGTCTTTTTTTTTTTTTTTTTTTTTTTTTTTTTTTTTTTTTTTTGCACAGTTCAGCAATTCTGGTCTTGTCTAGGCTCCCTCATAGGTCTATAGTAAGTTGCAGGTCAGGGGTGGGTTGGATTTGCTGATTATAGTTGGGCTGTTTCACCAGTTACGGCTAGTAGGCTTTAGTCTATCTGTCTCTTTATCCCCCTGCAGGCTAGCTCAAGCTTGGTCACCTGGTGGAAGCAGAGATTGTAAGGGAAAAAGTAGAAGCATGAAACGCCCTTGAAGCATAGGCTTGGAATTGACATACTGTCACTTCTGCTATAGTATGTTGACCAAAATAAGTCACAAAGTCAGCCCAAATTGAAGAGAAGGACAGATAGACACTATCTCTTCATGGGAAAAGATGCATACTCATATTGCAATAGGGTGTGAATACAGGGAAATTTGGATTGTATCTATTGTTCAGTCTTTATATATGTTTGTACTGAAAAGTACAAACAAAGATAAAAGGAACTCATAAATTCATCCTCTAACTACTGTTGACTTTTTGTTGTATATACTGTCAGACTATTTTATCTACACTTTTAAACATATATTATTAATCAATTTATTTCAGTTTCCATTTGATTATAAGTTGTTTATTTCATATTTATTCTTTTATGAAGTAGTCAAGTAGATTTTCTTTCTTAAAATTGCATGGTAGCATTTATTGTAAATCAACAGTTCCAGATATCTAAAGCAAGCAGGACTTCAGCTAAAAGGCAATTATTCTATTTTGTGATGAGAAGGCCCTGATTTAGTATTGAGTAGCAAGAAGAATCAAAAGGTGTTCAGTCAACTTACAGTGCAGTTGCTTTTGAATCCGTTTGTATATCTTCTATGATTGACTTAATAAACTGAACTATTCATGGAATAGGACCCAGTGGAATTTTCTTATACTATACTATATATATTCTTAATATTATTCACTATTCAGGCTAAGTTTGATCATAAGCAGCTATCTACTTTTGATCATTAGCTTTAAGGTATTTACATTCTCAATAACTAACCTTTAGATTTGTGGTAGAGTGATTTAGTTTTGTTCCTGAATAAAATTTTAATACCATGAGTCGTGTTCTCTTTGTAAAAAGCTCCAGCCTCACAGAACTCTATAGCATAAAATAGTGAAAGTTCCCTTTCTCTCTGGATCTCACTTTGAACTCCTTTCCTTAAGCCTTTTTTCTGTGCCTTTTTATTTATACTTATGTGTGAATATATAGAATACATTTACTTTCATATAAACAGATTTTGTGTGTGTAACATAAAAGTATTATAAACATTGTTTTGTAACTTGTTTTGTAAATTATTTTCTATTTAGTCAAGTATATGAATGTATAAAGTATATATACACAAATAATACAAATAGGAGCATGTTACAAATATTGTATAACTGGCTTTTCTTACCAATATATTTTTGATATATTTCTGTATCTTTTCACATTGGCTTAGCTGGTTTTTATATTCATAAAACCATATTCATTTTATAGTCATAAAATTTCTTCACATGTACCTTCACATGTATCCTTTCCCTATTATGGAACAAGGGTTGTTACTAAATTCTGGTTACATTAAACAATGTTGAAGAAAACATCTCTGCCTGTATATATGTGGGTATATTGAAGAAGAAAATTGTGCCTGTGTTCTTTATTGTAAAAACTCTACAACCTATATCTCTTAATCCCTTTCTTGCTTTCTCTAAGCCCCATATATTCTTCAGTTTAGCCCTGAGTAAAGCATGATTGATGAACCCAGATGCTGTGTGTCTAAGCAGCAGTTAATGAAAAACTATGGTGGAAGGATAGGGAATTATTGCTACAGGTACTGTGGGTTGGTAAGACTGAATAAAATAAGTATTTGTTACTGAAATCTAAGAACGAAAACAGGAAATGTTTGTCAGACATTTAACCTGGCCATTGTAAGAGTGAAAACCTTGTGTTTTTATTCTCTTGTATATCAGAATTTTGTCCTTTTTTTAATTAAAAGAAGAGCAGTTTTAGGTTCACAGCAAAACTGAGAGAAAGATACAGAGCTTTTCCACATACCCACTGACCTCAAACAAGCATAGCCTTCCCCATTATCAACATCCCCATCAGAGTTGTACATTTTTTACAATTGATGATCTACATTAACACATCGTCATCACTCAAAGTCCATGATTTACATCAGTGTTCACTTGTACCTTCTATGGGTTGTATAATGACATATATCTACCTGTATAATATCTTATGGAGTATTTCCACTGTCCTAGAAATTTTGTGTGCATCATCTGTTTGTCTCCCCTCACTTCAACCCCTGACAACCATTGATACCTTTACTGTATCCATAGTTTTATCTTTTCCAGAATGTCATAGAATTGGAATTATACAGTATGAAACCTTTTCAGATTGGCGTCCTTCGCTTAGTAATATGTACTTAAAGTTTCTTCATGTCTTTTCATGGCTTGAGAACTCATTTCTATTTAATTCTGAATAATACTCCATTGTTTGGAAGTAACACTGTTTATTTATTCATTCACCTGCAGAAAGGTATCTTGGTTACTTCTAAGTTTTGACAATTATGAATAAAGTTGCTGTAAACATCCATGTGCAGGTTTTTGTGTACAAGTAAGTTTTCAACTTAACCTAGTAGTAATTTTTTAATAAATTTGGGAGCTCCAGTATTAAGTGCATATTATTTAGGATTGTGGTATTTTCCTGTTAGAGTAGTCCTTTTGTCATTATGTAAAGTTCCTCCTTGTCTTTATAATTGTTGTTGCTTTAAAGTCTATTTTATCTAAGAATACCTACTCCTGCTTGCTTTGGTTTCCACTTGCATGGAATATCTTTTTCTATCTCTTTACCTTAAGTTTATGTGACCCACATTTCAGTAACAATGTGTTAAGTGAGTCTCTTGAAGACAGACAGTAGATACTTGGTTGGTGGATTTCTATGTATTCTGTATCTTTTAAGTGGAGCATTTAGGCCATTACATTTAACATTAGTATTGAGATGTGAGGCACTGTTTCATTCATCATGCTAGTTCTTGCCTGAATACCTTTTTTTTTTTTAAAGGTGTCTTTTTTTTTTTTATAGGCCTTGTGAGATTTATACTTTAGGGAGGTTCTATTTTGGTGTATTTCAAGGTTTTGTTTCAAGATTTAGAACTTTTAGAAGTTCTTGTAGTACTGGCTTGGTAATGGAGAATTCTTTCAGCATTTGTCTGAAAAAGATTATCTCTCCTTTATTTATAAAGGTTATTTTTGCTGGATATGAAATTCTTGGCTGATAATTATTTTGTTTAAGGAGGCTAAAGATAGGACCCCAATTCCTATTGACTTGTAGGGTTCTACTGAGAAATCCACTGTTAATCTGAATGGTTTTCCTTTATAGGTTACCTGATGATTTTGCCTCACAGCTCTTAAGATTCTTTCTTTGTCTTTACTTTAGATAACTTGATGACCATGTTCCTAGGTGACGATCTTTTTGCAATGAATTTCCCAGGTGTTCTTTGAGCTTTTTGTGTTTGAATGTCTAGATCTCTAGCAAGGACAGGGAAGTTTTTCTCGATTATCCCCACAAATATGTTTTCTGAACTTTTATATTTTTCTTTTTCCTCAGGAATACCAATTATTCTTAGGTTTGATCAGTTAACATAATCCCAAATTTTTTGGAGGCTTTGCTCATTTTTTAAAAATTCTTTTTTTTTTTTTTTGTCTTTGGGTTAATTTGTAAGCCTTGTATTTGAGCTCTGAAGTCCTTTCTTCTACTTGTTCTAGTCTGTTGTTGAAACTTTGCAGTATATTTTTTATTTCTCTAAGTGTGTCTTTCATTTCCAGAACTTGTGACTGTTTTAAATTTATGATATTTATTTATCTGTATACCTTTTCGTCTGTATCTTGTATTTTTTTTTTTAATTTCTTTAAGATTTTTTTTTCCCTTTTCTGGTACCTCCTTGAACACCTTAATAATCAACCTTCTGAATTCCTTATCTGGCAATCAGAGATTTTTTCTTGGTGTGGATCTATTGTTGGAGAGCTAGTGTGATCTTTTGGAGGTGTTACAGAACTTTGTTTTGTCATATTACCTTAATTACTTTTCTGTTTCCTTCTCATTTTGGTAGACTGTTTCAGTGGAAAGATATGGAACTCAAGGGCTGCTCTTCAAATTCATTTGTTCCATGGGCTGATCCCTTGATGTGATGCTCTCCCCCTTCCCCTGGAGATAGAGCTTCCTGAGAGAGCTGGACTGCAGTGATTGTTATTGTCTTTCTTGCTTTAGCCACCCAGCGGGGCTACTGGGCTCTGTGCTGATGCTGGGGAATGTCTGCAAAGAGTCCTGTGAGGTCATCTGTCTTCAGGTCTCCCAGCTGTGGATGTCAGCACCTGGTCCAGTATAGGTGGTAAGGGAGTTAAGTATACTTTATAAGAGTCCTTGCTTGTAGTTTTGTTTAGTGTGCTGGTGTTTTCGAATGCTGGTTATGCCAGCAGTTAAGTTGTTAGGTGGACAGACTCAGAACCTTGAGTTAGCCAGTATGTTGTAGATGGTGGAATTAGCTGTTTTCTCCTTCTTTGGAGCAGGGTTATTCCATTATTCCTGAGTTGATTGGCCTCTAGCCAGGAGGTGGTGCTTTCAAGAGAGTGCCAGCTATGGTAGTAGAAGGGGGTTATAAGCTTGTTCTTTGTTGGCCAGGATGAGTACTTGGGTTCCCCAGGCAATGGACGGGACCCTGGAGTTCTCAAGAGTTCCTAGAGTCTTTTGCCTTGGGCTAACAGGGTGGGAAGTGAAAAATCATCACTTGGGGGCAGACTTAGGACGGTCTGAGCTCAGACTCTCCTTGGGTGGGGCTTGCTGGGGCGTGGTTCTCAGGCCAATAGATTTATTTTCCAGGGGAATTATGGCTGCCTCTGCTGTGTCATACTGGTCGCCAGGAAAGGGAGGAAAGCCGGCAGTGACAGGCCTCACCCAGCTTCCACACAGCCATCAAGGCCAGTCTCACTCCTGCTATGCCCTGCCAACAGTGCTAAGTTTATCTGGCAGCTGGGGAGAAGGGATAGATCTTGCCCCAGACTACAAGCCTTTGTGGTAAGAAAACAAGCAGGGCTCTCAGGCCTTGCCCTTTTCCGTCTGCCTGTACCATCAGCTGTGGCTTCTGTGCTTGTGTCTGGACTTCTGGTTTGCTCCCTGGATTCCGTTCAGGAAAATATATACTTATTTGAAAGTATTATGTCGTTCAGCTAGAACCTTCTTTCACCCTATGGCCTCTCCCTAATTCCACTGGCTGCCTTCCCCAAGGACCCCTGTGAGATAAGTCAGGGGTGGTTTTCCCTGGCTTGAGCTAGGAACTGGGAATGCTTACAGGGCTTTTGCTACTTCTTCTTCTTCTTTGATATTTCGCTTGGCTGCCTAAATCCATTTTAACTTCAGGTGAGGTTAAATTCTTCTATGATCTGGCTTTTTTGGTTCCCCCGTGGGGATGTCTGTTCAGAGGCAGACTTTTCCCCCACTCATACTTTGGGAACCCACAGTTTTTCAGCTGTCTCATGGAGTTTGCAGTGGCAGGCTACTTCTTTCAAAGGGTCTGTGATTTCTTTTGGTTTTCCTGGTGTATTCCTGTGGTGGTTCTTGGAGCAAAAGTTCACAGTGTAAGTCTCTACACACTGTTCTCTCTGTTCAAGTGGGAGCTACATGTTAGTCCTGTCTTGTATCTGCCGTTTTCTCCATGTTGGTAATTTAGATCTTTGTATTTCCTCTAGCTTTTAAAATTTTAGTAGTATAAAATTTTCTTTGCAGTATCATTTGCTTAAATGTGTTAATACATGTATTTGGAATAATGCCTGACGCATCGTAAATGCTTAATAAATGTTAATGGTGTTATTAAAAGTTGTTGCTATTATCATATAAAAATCTCTAATGATTTATTTTAATATTAACTCTTAAACATAAGCTTTTATTTAGAATGTTGGGGTAAGAGAATTAATTAGAAGTAGTGTTCTAACTCAGTAGAGAGGGAGGGGTAAGGGTCTATAGAATGTTGGCAAGCGGGATCAGCTGAAATTTAACCAATTTCAGGGTTAGTCTAAAACTACCAACAGAGTAAACAGACAACCTACAGAAAGGGAGAAAATATTTGCAAACTATGCATATGACAAAGGTCTAATATCCAGAATCTATAAGGAACTTAAACATATTTACAAGTCAAAAACAACCCCAAGCAAAAAAGTAGGCAAAAGACATGAGCATACACTTTTCAAAAGAAAACAATCATGTAGCCAACAAGCATATGAGAAAATGCTCAACATCACAAATCATTAGAGAAATGCAAATCAAGACCATGCTGACATACCGTCTCACACTGGTCAGAATAGTGATTATTAAAAAGTCAGAAATTAAGAGATGCTGGTGAAGTTGTGGAAAAAACGGAACACTTATCCACTGCTGGTGGAAATGTAGACTAGTTCAGCCATTGTGGAAAGCAGTTTTGTGTTTTCTCAAAGAACTTAAAAAGGAATTACGACTCAACCCAGAAATCCTAGTATTGAGTATATACCCAAAGGAATATAAATCATTCATCATAAAAACACATGCATGTATATGTTCATTGCAGCACTATTCACAATAGCAAAAACATGAAATCAACCTAAATATCCATCAATGGTAGACTGGTTAAATAAAATGTAGTACATATACAAGATAAAAAACTATGCAGCCATTAAAAAAAGAATGAGATCATGTCTTTTGCAGGAACTTGGATGGAGCTGGAGGCCATTATCCTTAGCAAACTAATGCCAATGGAAAACCAAATACCCCATGTTCTCATTTATAAGTGGAAGCTAAACATTGAGTTCACACAGAAAAGGGAACAACAGATACTGGGGGTCTACTTGAGGGTGGAGGGTGGAAGGAGGGTGAGGATCAAAGTACTACCTATCGCTGAGGTTGGTGGATTGATTGAGCCAAGGGTTGGAGACCAGCCTGGGTAACATGGTGAGACCCTGTCTCTACAAAAAACAAAAAAAAACAAAAAAAAAAAACACAAAAATTATCCAGGCACGGTGGTGTGCTCCTGTAGTCTCAACTTCTTGTGAGGTTGAGGTGGGAAGATCACTTGAGCCTGGGAGCTGAAGTTTGCAGTGAGCCAAGATTGCACCACTGCAGTCCAGCCTGGGTGACAGGGTGAGACCCTGTCATTAAAAAAACCTCCAAAAACCAAAGAACAAACTGCCCATCACTTACTAATTACCTGGGTGATGAAATAATTTGTACAGCAAGCCCCGGGACATGGAATTTACCTATATGGCAAACCTGCACATGTACCCTTGAATATCAAATAAAAATTAAAAAAAATATATAGGTTTTCTGAAAAGGGAGGAATTGTTCTTGCATTTTAATAGCCATTGATTGGGTGATTCAGATTTAGAAAGAGAGGTGGGTAGGAACAGTTGCTGGGTCTGTGGTAATATAAGGGCCACTGTGGTACATATTTAGTTTTTCTGGGACTCTTGCAGATTTTTTAGGATTATTAAAAGCCTATTCTGACATATTTGGGCGTGTATTTTATCATGTTAAATCAAGCATAAGCTTCCACTTTTTGACTACAGGCCATTCCTAATGTGTTTCTTCGAATGTGCAAAGTCAAATATCTGGAAGTCAAATATTTACTTACATTTAATAACTAGATTTCCTTACCAAGAGAGCTAGAATAAAATTTCATGTAAACTTCACCTTTACACACGGTTGTCATGATATAGTTTTCAACGTTTTATGTATACTTTTAATTTTTTTCTTTTTGAATTGATGAATTCAAGTGACTTAAATGCAGTGGGCATTCAGCCGAGGTTAAAAATTTACTGTATGCAACATAGCAAATAATTTCTTTCTTGACCCCAATTTTATAATATTCTCTTTGGCTATATCAGTGTTTTTACTTTGCTGTTTTTTACTTATAAAGTATTAAGTGCAAATAAGAATTCTAATAGTATAGAAACATTGCTATATAGGCAGTGACATTAACAATGGTAAAACAGAACACTTGACTAGCAGAAAGGGTGTTGGGCTTCCATTTTTATAGATAGCTTATCTTCAGAATTTCAAATTTAGAATAAAAGGTTTATAATAAGCCCTTTAGGAGTTTTCATCTACACTATATATATCTAAGTGTGTATTGAGCATAAGTTGAAAATATGAAAATGTAGGTCTGCCTATACTTAGAGGCAGGTAGGTAGAAAACACTAAACTATTAAGGCCATTAGGTATTTAGTAATTTTCACTTATATTTACTTTTTAAATACAGAAATAACATTGTAGGTTTATAAAAATTACAGTTGAGAAATTTTTCTCAGTAATAGTGTAATAATTTAGAACATTTATTAATTTTATTAATACTCTTTCAGTATCTCTCAGTGTTGAACTTGAATTTACGAATTCTAGCTAATTTATCTATCTCTAGCACTGAATATACCTAGGGTATGAAGTGATGACTAAATAAATCTTAAATCATTGGACTATAAATCATAGTTTCTGGCTATATATGTAAATTTGGAGTTCTTCATTTTTGATAGTATTAATCTATGATTTAATTTGAAGGAATTTATGTTCAAGAGAAATGTAGATTTCTAATGGAGGAGTGATATACAGCAATGTACTGAGGCAGATAGTGGATGATAAGTATGTTTAGATTCCACCTGCTTTATGGAATTTAAAGCTTGATTAGTGTGTAAAAAATTTATTTGAGAAAATGGGAATGAATTGCTGGGAGTTGGTGAGAGAATTCTAGATTTAACGCTTGATCAGTCTCAGGAAAAATAGCCATTATTTAATCTTAAGGTTATATTTTCTATTTTTAAACCAATATGGCAAGCATAACACCTCCCTTTTTAAAATATACAATTTTTGTAATTTTCAAGACTTATGGAAAGGATCAAGCTTGATATATGTTTACATTTAATATTTCTGAAACTCATTTTGGGCAGATTTCTATATACTATAATAGTAGCTATGAGCTTGGACTGCAGAATGACCACTTACTGTCCATAACTGAGTATCTTAATATGTCTTTGCCTGTTTCTTCATCAGCAGCATTGGGATAAATCTAGAATCAGTCACATTGAGTTGTAAGAATAAAAGAGGTGATACTTTAAAGGTGCTTAAACAATCATAATATGTTGAAAGGGCTCTATAAATATTAGCTTTTCTCACTGTAATTAATATATTGGAGTTTTCTCTATTTCTCGTCAAAGGTGACTTTTCTTCTAAGTGCTATTTATAATTTAAACCTCTGTTGAATCTTTGTCAGTTGTCTGTCATCCTCACACTTGCCCTTCTGTGTTCTCTTCTGTAATTCATGGGCTGGAAACAAGTAAACTATATTTTCCTCACCCCCTTGCTAGCTGAGTTCCTTTAGAGGGTTGGGGGAGGGTAGAAAGGAAGCCACTGTGGCTTTTGAGGCAACTTTGGTAGTGGCAGTTGAGGTGACTTTGCTGTGCTGCAGTGACCATTGTTCCCACAGTGTTGATGGCAGCCACGCTGGTGACAGGGCATTTAATAGGGATGGTTCTGCTAAGCAGCAGCCACTGGTGGTTCTAGCACTGACAGTGGCTCCTGTCGGCTACTGGGTCCCGCTCAGAAGTGGTGGCTGCTTCCTGATCCTGGTTTGCATTGTTTTGCCATTTGTTACTCCAGGCCTTCCAACGTCTTTGTAACAGACTCATTCCCTGAATTAAATTAACCTCTTCTAGGTTGCTCTCTAGAAGAGGGTGCTCCTCGATAAAATCAACAGCTATCATTTGATGTTCAGATATGCAATAAGGCATTTTGCAGTCTAATAAATATAGCATGTATTCCCCGTGTATCTTTCTTACCTGAAAACAACTGTCTTTTGTCAGCGTGTCCCAGTGACTTTTTCTGTCTCCTCTGCATTTAGGAAGTCAGTGGACACAGCTAATTCTTGGTGTCTAGTGGGAATTGTTGCTCCTCATGGGTAATACTGGATTTATAAATACCAAGGGACTTACAGTACCAAAAGCATGACATGAAAAATATATTAAATATATACTAATATTTCAGTGATTGAAAGTCATTACGCAATTGAAGCCACTATATTTCATTGATTCTAAGCTACCCTTTCCCCCTTCATATTTTAATATCTCTTGATATTAGAATGTGACTTAAAATCAATGGCATGTTGCAGTCATCTCATCCAGTGACCAGTAGTTGCTGTTATCTCCTAATGTGCAAATATCAAAATCAGTAACACAGCTTAGAATAAAATTCCAGAGACACCAGAGAAGGTGTCTCTTTTGATAAGGAGAAGACTCTTTAGATAAGGAGATGCTAAGTGGTTGTGGTGAGATAGAAGGATGAGGAGTGGAAAATCACAGTAGCTTAACAACGCTTGGAACCAAGAGTTTAAAGCAGGTTGTACCTAATTACTGAGCTCTCTTGAGAGCCTAGCATCAATTTTTAAAATTTTTTAATGAATTTATTTTAAAAAGCACTGCATCACTGATGTGCTTGGTGACACAAAAAAATGAGATTCTGTGGAGAAGTGTGGACACTAATGATTATATGTCAGAGAGTGAGAGAATTACATTTGGATTTCTTCATGAACTTTAGGAATTGATTAAACCAACTTATTTTATGTTTTGTTTTTATGTCTGTGTCAGGGTGATAATTAAAAACCCATATCTAATTAAGTCTACAGTTTTTTCTTCAGTAAGAATAAAATAAAAATTCTAAAAAGTGTATCAGTTTAATTAGCAGTTTTTTCCCTAATGCTTCATAAAATAATGATGTACTTTATTGAAATATTTTTTTCTATCTCTGTATAATCCTTTCTGTTAGGGGATATTTTTTCCCTTTTAAACTCTATGTGCTAATGTAGAATGGCTTTAAAATATCGCCTTTTAATTCAGTGTTCAATTTTTTTTTTTTGCCAGTTTGCCAATTGACCCTGTAAAATTTACACTCTATGAACAAACTTTATCCTCTATGTAGTTTCTTGCTATAGAAAGTGCACTGGAAAATATTTGCCAAGGGAATTCAAATATATTAAACATGAAAGACAAACAATTGACAGTAAAACTGGTGATAGGAGAACTTTTGCTATGCTATTAAATGCTGCATACTGGAAAGTACATTAAAAAAAAAAACCCTAAGGTAATTGCAAAGACTGAATAAGTTGTGTTATAAATGTGGTCAAATTTTAATGTGTTGTATATTAAATATACTGATGCATATTATGAAATATCAGTCTCATTAAAGCTTCTTTTTTTGTTTACATTAAATGAGACAGGAAAGTGTAATGAAGTTAATTAAAAAATGTTATGAGGAATATGAAGGTGCCTTATATTGTTACTTTTGTCATTTATATTTGCCAACTTTTTTTTTTTTTTTTTTTTTTTTTGCGATAGAGTCTCGCTCTGTTGCCCATACTGGAGTGCAGTGGCACGATCTCAGCTCACTGAAACCTCCATCTCCCAGGTTCTAGCGATTCTCATGCGTCAGCCTCCTGAGTAGCTGAAATTATAGCTGTGTGCCACCATGCCTGGTTAATTTTTTTGTATTTTTAGTGGAGATGGAATATCACAATAATTGCCCAGGCCGGTCTCAAACTCCTGACCTCAGGTGATCTGCCCGCCTTGGCCTCCCAAAGTGCTGGCAATATTTTGCCAACTGTTTTGAAAAGATATCTAATTTATCTCATTATGCAAAAGACCTGGAAATGTGAGATTTACCAGTTAATTAATTAATTATTGAAGAAAAGAATTTGACTGCAATTGAGTTTAAATGGGTCTAAGACTATCTGTTTCAAGTTAATATTGCTGTTCATTTAGAAATAACAGGTGAGTTCTTTCATTTTTATTTTTCAGTATTACTCAGTGATAATAAGAAAACATTACCCGCTGAAACAATAACAGTATAAAACATTCACAACCTTAAAATTGTGTTTGATATGTAAAAATATCTCAGTTTAAGAAGTCTCCTGGCTGGGTGCAATGGCTCATACCTATAATCCCCAGCACTTTGGGAGGCCAAGACAGGAGGATCACCTGCGGTCAGGAGTTCTCTTTTATTCTGGGGAAGACACTTTCTTTGTCATTTTTGTCTGTCATGGTCACCACATTTGGTCAGCTGTTTTGTAGACCGCTCCTTGAATTGGGTTTGTCTGATGTTTCCTCATGATTAAACTCAGGTATGTCTTTTAGGCAAGAATATTATAGAGTGATAGAGTGTCCATTTCAGTGCATCATCTGAGATGACATGGTGTTGTGCCCAGCTTACTTGTTTTCTCTCTTTTGTTATAAATATGCACTCCACTGCTAAGAAAGCTAGCATTTTGCCTTTGTGCATCTAACTATATTTATTCTTCAAGACTTACATTTTTAAATCTTTTTCTCTATTTGCTGCACTTCATTCGATCTCTCACTTCCTTGCTTTCTTTTTGCCATAATACTCAGTAAAACCTTGACATCCTTATGGCATGAGAGTCTATATTATCGTGTTGTGGGAGCCTTGCCCACTGTTGCTCCCAGGAGACCTTTCTGCTTTATTTCCTTGGGACACTGAGACTTACTATACCAATTTATTTTTTCCAAACAGGCTCTCAATAATCACTATCGATTAAGTAGTACCGAAGTTTGGCACTTAATTATTCTTTTATTTATTGAAAGTTAATTTTATCTTCTAATTAGATGGTATCTTCTTGTCAGCATGGACAATCCTACAGATTTTTTTTTGGTGTTACTTGGAGAGAGAAACACATATTTTTAATAGTATGTTGATTCAGTGTTTCTAATATAGATTGTTAATCTTTATATTTTTCACTAATTTAAGGTGAGGGGGGGAAATTGGGTACAACCATGTTTAGGGAATGATTTAAAAGTGATTACTAGAAGAAAGTGCACTTAGTTTTCTTGTTCTTATATTCTTTCTTATCTCTAGCATCAGTGCTAAAAGTAACTGTTAGTACAGAAGTGAAAATTGTCATAACAAGACTGTGATTAATAATCTGAAAGCCAAAAGGAGATTACAAATTCAGAAAATGACAGTTGTAATGTGGAAATCCAGTATTAGTTTATAGTTTATTATCAGTTTTATACAGAAAATGATAGGTGATAAGAGAAATTGCTAGGATAAAAATTTCTTTATAGCTTTAATGACTCTATCATGGAATTATTTCAAATTGTGATACTATTTTCTTCCTAAGAGCTTATTAATGTGTCCACATTCTATTCCAATAATGGTCCTGAGATTACAGGTAGGATACTGGGACACTAAAATAATAACAATATTTTCTCAGAGATGACCAAACTTGTTAGATGCAGAGACAAAGCCACAACTGGATTTCTAGGTGGGTGAATTTACCCCCCTCCTACCTTTCCTCATTAGACTGAATTTTAATTAACCAGATAGGCTTTCTCAGGTATGGAGTCTTTGAATACGCTGTTGTAATCAGACAGCATGAGCTAACATGTTTTAGAAATGTGCTTCATTTTAAAAAGAGAACATTTATGATTTCTCACTATATCATGTATAATGCAATATGAATAAAGCCCTATCCGAGTTTCGTGTTTGTGAGGAAACTAGCATTACTGCAGATTAGTGACAGGGCAGAGAAATGACCCTATTATCTCTGTGATGGTAATAGTGTGCTTCACAGGGGGACTTGTGTCGTTAAGAGTGAGTTGTTATTTTCTTGCAGATGCTTTCTGCACAAGCTATTAATATATTAAATCAGAAGGAATTGGAAAGTGCTGTCTAGGGACTTAGGAATATAATTTATAAGTTTCAGTATTCACCTTTACTTGAAATATCATGTAAATCTGTTTTTGTAGATGTATACACAAGCATAAACATGGTTTCACGCATCAATTTCTTTGTACGTATCTTTTCTTTCTATATGGAATGTCCTTTAGTTTTCTTGTGTCAAGTACCTCTATCTCTAAGACCTGCAGCAGTTGTATCCTCCGTGATGAAACCTTTTAACCCTGTAACCAACTTGTTGCTTCCCTTGTATTCCCAGAGCAGTTGGTTCCCATTGCTATATTATGTTTTTATTTGTTGTCTGATAAATCTCTTTCCATCTTCATAACTCACAATTGAGTGTGTGCTTCTCAATGGCAGTTCAGTTTTTCAATTCATATTCCAGCAACTTGCATGGTGCCTGCATATATTGAGTATGTAGCAACTATAAAATGAAAAATGTATATTAAATATAGTATGTATATATTATTTACATACCTCGCCTCCTCCAAAAATGTGTTTAAGATGGACTATAAGCAATATAGCAAATTAGAAGAAAACTGGAAGAAAAAAGAAGGAAGATGGTAAATAGAATGGGGCCAAGGATGAACTAATTCACACGATGAATCTCTAAGTGAATGTGTAGTGTGAATGAGTGCATTTGCATGTACAAGGAAGCACATATGTGGAAACTTAACAATATACGTTAAAAAAAAACTATCCTGTTTGATAATTGCATTTTTACAATTTTGGCCTTGAAAAGATTTCTCGTTTTTCTAAGTTGTTCATTTTGTCACTAAGTATCTGGTGCTGAAGGGTTTCTCTGAGGAATGCTTTATTAGTCCTAAGATTCTAATGGAATCAGCATGTGGTGAAATGGAGTGGTGTGAGTCAGTCCCACTTCTGTGAACACAGGAATCTGTAATATGACTGTTTATGGTGCTCTTTAGCTTCTGAAGATTTCGTGTTCTAACTTTTGTCACCTGTTCTCTTTTAGAAAGTATATAGCTGTGGGGCAGGAATGTAAGAAAGCTAACTTGAAATAACAACCTTTTCCTGGAATAAATATGTTTTAAATTAAATTTAGCTAAGAAGTACCTGTGAATTCTAGCTTGCTCTCCAGGTGATTTCTTTGCCAAATTTAAATAAATTGACATATTAAAATTAATTCTTAGTCTCCTTTTCTCAGGATTACATTTAAGCAAGTCTCAGAAGAGGTTTTTTTTTGGTTGTTGTTAATATAATACTCTTCTTGAGTCTTATCCTCAGTCTGGTATTTTTCAAATAAAGAATAAAACTTTGTTTGCTTTGTTGTTCCTTAGCTAATTGTTAAAATAATGAAGCCTTATTGTTTTGGGTAATTTATTTAAGACAATATAGCAATTAGTTGCTCACTGGCAACTTGACAAAGGAAGTGGGGCGAGATGCCAACCCATTTCTTTTGGCATACCAGCCCTTAGAGTCGTGTGTTCCAGGGATTTGCTAATCATCAGCTGGCAACTGATTTACAAGGCAGGAAAGACAGGACTCTTGAATGGTGGCCACTTACAAGTAAGATGGAATGTGTACTGGCTTTAAGCCTTGTCTATTGGCATTCAGATCTTGCTGCCAGGGGAAAGACTTGATGATGGCGAAGAGCCTATGTGCTATCATTGGTGTGTTTGTCTGATGTCATCAGCATTGTTCTTGACCCTCACTTTGGTTTAGCAATTAGACTTGCTAAGTAGAATATACTACTCCAGTGGTATATGTCTGTCTCCCTGTCTATTTGTCCACCTGCCTGTCCATTCATCTATCCATCTGTCTATCTGTCCGTCCGTCCATCCATCCATCCATCCATCCATCCATCCATCCAGTGAATACTGGTTTTAAGCCATTAGTGAATGGGCTGAGAATTAACCTCTAAAAGCATTGTTTACAGTTGGGGCTGGCAGTCTTTTTCTGTAAGGGAACAGGTAGTAAATATTTTAGGTTTGCAGACCATATTGTCTCTGTTGGAACTAGTCAGCTCTGCTGTTGTAGGATGGAAACAGCTGCAGACACCACGTAAATCAATGGTATGGTTATGAGCAAATAAAATGCATGCAAATCAATGGCATGGTTATGAGCAAATGAAATACTGTTTACAAAAAAATTGACTTGCTGCTATAGTTAGCCCACACCTCATTTAGACAGTGGAAGTATCTGACTTAATATAGTTTGGGAGCTACGCAAAAACTTTCAAAGAAGCGCTGTACTGCTTATAGGTTTTCTAATACTGTTTTATGTTCTAGGTTTTTAACTTAATTATTGTCTGTTTTGGGATTTACCTCAAAAAGTAATTTTATAGATTTTACTGTTTTCTTTTTTTATTTAAACATAGTAATCATTTAAAGGATATTCAGCTCTCTCTGACACTGGTTATAGAAATGTCACTGGATTGGAAATATACAAAAAAAATAAGGAATAAATTCACCACTGTATCACCCATAAAGCACCACTACATTTAATGGTTTTTACTTATAAACATGATTTTAAAAGCTATTTTGACATGGAAACATGGTCAAGATATATTGATGAGGAAAAAAATGCAGATTATAGAAGACTTCTGAACAGTATGTACGATGTGATTCTATTTATGAAAAGAAAGAAAAGATTATATATGTGTACACTAGCATATGGCAAATATCTGAATAGATATGAAATCAGTTCTTAGTTTTCAAGCAAGTGAAATCTACTCTCCAATATAAGCAGAAGAGATTTATTGAAGGATAATAAATAACTCACAGATTTTTGGAATCCTTGAGAATCAGGTTTAGAGGCCATATATCTAGAAACAATACCTCAAATAACTGGTTCTGCAAAGAGGCCCTGGCACCTGTCAGTCTGAATCTTTGATACCAATAAGCCTAGATGTCAGATTTGCCTCCACTGTTAACAGTATTCCAGAATGAATTCTAGACAGTTACTGCTCTTCTGTGTCAGCAGCTTCCAATTCAGAGTCTGCTATAGGTGCATTGGATTGACAGAGCCCAAGTTTTGTGCCCTGGCTGCAGAGGAACCTTAGAGGGGAAGCATGTGGAACTCATTTCTGTAGTGGACAAGGGTCCTGCCTCCTGAGGTAGGGGATCTACCAAATGTAGGAAGAAGATTCAGAATCTTGGGTGTCAGAAAGAATGAGAGCTCTCCACAGCAGAGACCTAGGAAATTGTTAGCATTGGTTGCTTTTGGGCGGTGGAGTTGGAAGGGCTAACCAGAAGCCTTCCAGAGGAAGGCTTTTACTTTAATTTTACTCTTCTGTGCTTTTTAAATTAAAATATATAAAACAATATAATAAAAAAGTTCATGGAGAAAATGAACAAAAGGAAACAAAAGTTTTTTGCAGTATTTCGACTGGTAGTATTTTCACATAAGAACTCAAGAAGGGCTAGGCATGGTGATTCATGCCTGTAATCCCAGCACTTTGGGAGGCTAAGGGTGGCAGATCACCTGAGGTCAGGAGTTCGAGATCAGCCTGAGCAACATGGTGAAACCCCATCTTTACTAAAAATACAAAAATTAGGTGAGTGTGGTGGCACATTCCTATAATTCCAGCTACTTGGAAGGTTGAGGCAAGAGAATCACCTGAACCCAAGAGGCAGAGGTTGCAGTGAGCTTAGATCGTGCCACTGAACTCCAGCCTGGGCAACAGAGTGAGACTCTGTCTCAAAAAAAAAAAAAATAATAATAGCTGGGTGCGGTGACTCATGCCTGTAATCCTAGCACTTTGGGAGGCCGAGGCAGGTGGATCATCTGAGGTCAGGAGTTCAAGACCAGCCTGGCCAACATGATGAAACCCCATCTCTCCTAAAAATACAAAAATTAGCCTGGTGGTAGTGGTGTGTGCCTGTAATCCCAGCTACTTGGGAGGCTGAGGCAAGAGAATCATTTGAACCTGGGAGACGGAGGTTGCAGATTGCACCACTGAACTCCAGTCTGGGTTGACAGAGTAAGACCCTGTCTCAAAACAAACAAACAAACAAAACTCAAGAAGGCTTTTCAGCATGACTGGGTTATCAACTTCCTACTCAATTTTATTTTGAAATTCAGTTTATAATTTTCTCCTAGATTCAGTCATCTCTGTATTGCATGTACTTGGTTGGGCAGAGAAGTCATAAAATGGTTTTCTCTCAGATACCAGTGGTTTCCTTGGGCTTGGTAGAGCTGATTCATTTTTTCTTTTTGAGGTCTACAGTGTTCAGCTTTGAAAATTAAGGTGTTGTCAGTGGCTATGATTGATGAATTGTTCATAGATGTAAGGTGAAAAAATACAATGTACTTTAAAAATGGGCCCTACCATTTTGTCCCCTTTTTTCCAAACCCCCATAAATTTGCTACTTTTTAGAAAATTGATCTGAGAACTTAATTTGATTTAATAAAGTTTAATCACCTGTATTAACAATTTTTACGAACAATTTTAGATTTGCAGAAAAAGTATGAACATAGTACAAAGTTCGTAGATACCACACACACAGTTTGTCCTATTAACATCTTACATCAGTAGGTTATAATTATTATAGTTAATAAACCAATATCGATGTGTTATTAAGTTCATTCTTTATTAAGATTTCTTTTGTTTCTAAAGTTTATTTCTTTTGTTCCAAGATAGCTGATATATTTTATACATTTATATTGCATTTATTCATCTGTGTGGTAATGTCATAGAGCCATATCATAAATGTTATTTCTATTTTAAGTAATATAGAATTTAGAGAAACAATAAATAAAGCTTTGCTACAATGAGGTTCTTAAATTCTTTTATGCGCAAGTGTTACCTCAGAAAAAATAACGTTGTTTATTTATTTTTTTCATGTTCTGTATTTAGTGGAACAGGTTCCTGTAGAACCGTATAACATCCCACTGTCCCAGGCCGAAGTCATACAGGAAGGGAGTGATGTTACTCTAGTTGCCTGGGGCACTCAGGTGAGTAGCATTGATTCCAACTGTTAAAACTATGTTGTGCTTGGAAGCTCTCATTTTAAATCCTGATAGATGAAAAATGGAAAGCAATGTTTTCTGTATATCTCAGATTAAGTCTAGTGCTATTGATGCTGATTTCTTTTTTTCCCCAACTTTATTGAGGTGTAATTGACTAAAATTATATATATTCAAGGTATATATGTGATGATTTGATATATGTATACCTTGTGAAATGATTACCATAATCAAATTAATTAATGCATCCATCAACACACATATTTACTATTGTATGTGTGTGTGGTTGTGGGGGTGGTTAGAACACTTCAGATCTTTTATTTGTTCTAGTCACTGTGCTGTATATTAGATCCTGAGAACGTCCTCATCTTATACATGAAGGTCTATGGTACTGATTTCTGAGTGAAGGTGAGGTTCTATTTATATTAAAATGTATAAGCATGTGGTGGTCATAAAACATATTGCAACAGTGTATTAAGTAAAAACACATTTCTTTTGAAGTACATTTATACCCACCTTACTTTTGCTGCAAATGACTTATAATCTTTTTCATCACATTTCCTGCCATCTCTCATGGTTACTTTGCTGGCCATGTGGACCTATCCACTGCTCCAGCCTCAGAATTCTGTATCTTTCTTTTTTCCAGTGACCCTCTCCCCTGATCCAGTTCGTTTCACCCCAGGCTTGTTGTCACATTGCTCTACCTCTCAACTTTCTCTCTGGCCACGAAGTCCTATTTCTTCCACTTCTCTCTCTCCTTCTTTTAAAGATATGGTCAATTTTTCTTTTTCTGTATAAAGGAAATCCTTATTTTAGGAAATTTAGGGTAACACAATATAAAGAAGATAATAAAAATAGATTTCAATATCACAAGCTCCTACTCTCCTCTCCTTTTGATTTTTGGCACGGAGAGCTATAGTCCTTATGGTTTCTCTCCATCAGTGAGTTAACTGTGCTGCTTGGCGAGTTGTAGTCCATTGACCGTGCCCTTGGTGGATGTGGGAAACCTTTTTGCTGTCCTTCAGTCCACTTTTTAATCTACATCTCTGTTACTCTCAGTTCATGACCTTACTTCTCTTTTCATTAGGGAAGTTAGGGTGTATTAGGTATTAACTCAAATGGCTTGCTCTTCCTTTTGCTTTTAATTCTTTTCTTCTTCCTTTGTCTTTGAAGAAGAGGTGTCTGGTTTTCATAACGACCTCTGCAAAATTTGTTTCAGACTGCATTCCATTTTATCTTCTCCAGGACTGTGATCTATTAGCTAGTCTCTCTCACTTGCATCTTCAGTTTTCCATTTCTTGTTGCTCTTATTTAAAAAGTATGTCTCTCCTCACTATTTAAAGAATTCCTCTCACTGTAAATATCATTACATCTCCTTCCTTTTAACACTGAACTTGAACAACTGTTTTCTATTGTCTATATTTAATTTCTTAACTTCATTATATTCTTGTACCTGTGAGTTCTGTTCCCACTAATTTACTGTTTTTGTCAACATTACTAATTTAGTTGTTTAAATTCAGCTCTTATTCCTGCTATGGTATGTGATACTGGCTGCTATCCCTATGACATCTTTTCCTCTTCAGCTTCTGGAATACACTGTCTCCTGGTTTTCTTTCTAGCTCTTTAATTGTTCTTTTTATCCCTTTTTTTTTCTTGCTTTCCCTCCTTCCCTCCCTCTCCTTTTTCCTTCCTCTCCTCTTGCTCAATTTTTTTCCTTAAATGTTGGTGATTTTTGCTCTTCTCCCTCTACATGCTTTCTACTTACTGGTCTGACTGTTTGCCCTCTGTGTGCCATCTTTGTAATCAGTATCTGTGGTACTGACTTCTCTTTTTCTCTAAGCACCTCTTTCCATCTGTTTTCTAGATGTCTATACTTGCTATTTTGGCAGAATATGAGATTCAACATATTTAAAACAAATTTATGAATTCTCCATGCAGATCAATTCCTGAGACTTTAAATACTATCTCTAATAGTGATGTCAGAATTCAATTAGTTTTTCAGGCTGGAACCTTTGTAGTCATTCTCTGCATAATTTTCTCTTTATTTCAGGTTCATGTAATTCGGGAGGTAGCTTCAATGGCAAAAGAAAAGCTTGGAGTGTCTTGTGAAATCATTGATCTGAGGACTATAATACCTTGGGATGTGGACACAGTTTGTAAGGTATGAATGTAATGGTGATAGAATGTCATTTTTCTAAAACCTTTGGCCAAATATGTTGTATATTTGCAAATAATTCTTTTGAAATTGTGAGCTATATGAGCATTTTCAAGTGATCTAAAACTTTTGAATTTGCAGCATGAAAGAAAGTTGTATAAACAGCTTCATGCTCAAGGAAACAAATATCTGTAGAATTTTCTTTTTTCCTCCAGTAGTTTTGTCTGTTTAAAGTATTACAAAATGGAGTCTGTGCAGTCACCTTGGGTTGAGTTGTGTGAGTAATGGAGCATATCAAGGATACCAATGGCACTTGTGTTTTTGGCTTCTTATTGGTTATGGTTCAGTAATCTAGGTTTAATTTTGGTAAATTAAATGGTTTGCCTGAATGTTCATTTATCTCCAAAAGTAATGGGGGTGAATTTTTTAAAAAAATGACTCTGTATATAGTCTTAATACTGTGGATTAGAGTTTAAGAGTTAGGTGGAGATTCTGGCTGCTCTAATTTACAGTTTCTGTCTAAGTAGTCTCATGACCTTTGGCCTGATTACATTGATCTTGTTGTTACTATTAAGATTTACAAAGCCAGTTCCCTCTTAAGAATATAGTTTAGTTCTTATTTACCTGTTTATATCCAATATCTTTCATATCAATTTCAAGATAATTTAAGAAGCATCTGTTTTCACATTGATACAAAGAAGGTTAAGCACTCTTTTTGTAATAGTCTTATCAATTAAGACTAACTAAATGTAATTGTAAATTGTATGTACCTAGTCTTAGTAAATTAGTACAATAGATACATGTCCAATTGATACATGTACAATTACATATATAATTGTAAAAAATAATACCTGTCATTGTCTAGGTAACAGTGACATGTATTATTTTTTCTTGATTTACTGCTATAGACCTAAGACCTAGGCTATTTTATATTTACCACTTTTAAGAGCTTTGGCATTCTCATAGCTTTTGCAGGCTATTTCTTGGGTTAGTTATATGAAAATAATCTTCAGATACTACCTCTATAAAAGTGTAGCCTGGGATTTTTTTTAGGTGAAGAGTGTTTTATAATTTAGTAGAAGATGTAAGATTTATAGTAAACGTTTCTGAAGACTGACTTGACACCATCTAAACACTTGACATGCTTACAAATGGTCTCAACAATATCCTGAGCCCTTCTATTTGTAGTTACTATAATTAAGAGCACCATTTCAGATTGAGTTATTTGTAGCTACATGAAAATAATTTAATGCCTATTGCAGGCATTTTCAAATCAAGGCAGACACTGGGTTTTCTTTCAAATAGCCAAATGCTCCAAATTGTAATTAAACCAGAGTTGGCTTTTTGTTTGCAACATGTATCCACCATTTATCCTGCGGTTTGCATTTTTAGTGTAGATGGTGCTTCTGTATACGGATATGATGCTTTGTTATGGCGCAGTGCGGGGGGTTCATATATAGTCAGGGCAAGCACTTTTAGAATTTTATTTACGTGTGTGTGTGTGTGTGTGTATACCTTAAACATTCAAAAAGGATTTGTAGCAGCTTATGGTAAAGCACAAGTATACTGATACTCCATGTTGGCAACTGTGGAAGCAAAGAGAGGAGAGGTAGGGGAAGAAAGAAGGGAGAAATTGTTTATATTTATATCGATATCAGTTTGCTTTTGCATCACTGTATTGAATCTACTGGTTATATCTTTGTCTGATCCTGGAATGCAGATACATTTTCCTTAGGGCTCTATCCTAATGGGAAAGATGAAAGAGGAGACAGGCTATCGCTACTGAATGAGAAAGTGATGCATGAGAAAGTCAGACCTCTGACTTACTAGCATCATTATTTTTTTTGTTTTGGGATGCTTTCATCATGTTATTTTTTCAGTTGATGACCCTCCAGTTGTGACAGTGAAAGCCAGCTTCTTGATTGCTTTGGGTCTAGTTGAGACTCTTCATTGCTGATGATTCTACCTCTCCTGTTTTCTTTTGATGTATCAAAAGAGGGAAAATTTTGATATTTAGCATTTTCCTCTAAGGATTTAGAGATGATTTTTAAAAAGAGGGCCCTATAACCAAATATTTATATTGAAAATGAGGATTTTTTAACCCCCAGAGTGAAGCTTTTTAAAGTCATCTTGATGAATTCTATAGTAACCAAAATTTATGTTATAATCTCTTTTAATTAGTTGTGTTTTATCAGTTGTTTCTGTCTTATGACTCGTTATTCCCTCAGTTTTATTCATTACTTGTCAACTAAACCTCAATATGTATCTTTTGGAATGCCTAATTGAGAAAAGAAAGCATATTAAAGGCAAAATTGATGGTTGAACACATACGTTAACATACACTGCACAGTAAAATGACTCTTGGACACTTGAGGAATTCATACTTCTTGCTTAATCCTTGATGCATGGTTTGACAGTCATAAACCAAAATAAATAGTTGCTCGCGAATGGAGAAAGCAGCAGAGTTTTTGAATGTTGCTCAAGGGAATTACAAAATTAGAGACTTAAATGAGCCTAGAAACCACAGCTAGTTTTTCCACTCAATTCTGAACCTGATAGTAAAAAGCTAAGCTGGAGACTTCTGAAAAGCACAGTAGAAAATTCTTGAGTTTGAGGTGCTTGAGAGACAGAGACCTACCCTGTCCCATGGGTGTGTGTGTGTGTGTGTGTGTGTGTAAGTGGGAGTGGCTTAAGAGAATCATTTGTGAGTTCAAAGCCCTGAAATGAGTGGCAGATTGACACTGATGACCTATCACTGCTTTTTAGTTGGTGACACTTGCTATTTGGTCTCAACCAGTGTATAGAATCCAGGTGTATAGAACCCATGTTTTGTGGGGCTGTAGTGACAGAATTGAAATTTGAGGGGATTTAAACATATACTTGACCTTTCTGTCAAGTTGTTTACCAAATTCTAAAGCTGTGAATGGTGAAAAGTAAGCAAAAACTATCTGAATAGTGAAACTGTCACTTGATAATGAGGGAGACCAATCATACTCTCAATTGAAAGCCATGGAGAGTTAGGTCTTACAACTAGAGGCAAACCACATGTAGACCAGGTCATCTCAAACTCACAACACAGCCTCTACCCTTCTGAGTTTCTTACTGAATTAATGTACCTTTACTCTATCTGCCCAGCAGAGCAAGGAGTCAATCTTCTCATTATCTGGAACTTCTATGAACCAGCATTCAATAAAAAATTACTAAGTAGATGAAGAGACAGGAGTATTTGATCAATAACAAAGAGGAAACAAACAAAAAAGAAACACAGCTGATCCAGGTATTGGAGTTAGTAGACAAGGACATCTTGATTGTTATGCTTAGGAACATAGAGAAAAGAAGGAACAAAAGAGGTAAGAGGATAGAGAATTACCCTAGAGAATTGTGTGTGTGTGTGTGTGTGTGTGTGTGTGTGTGTGTACATGTATGTATATGGATCAAGTAAACTTTGTGGAGCCATCAAAAATATATATATCTGACAATAAGAACTCAATAGATGGGCTTATGACATACTAGACTCAGTAGATGATAGCAGTAATGAACCGGAAGGGTAGCTAATAGAAAATGTTCAAATTGAAGCACAAGTCTGAAAAGAGGATAAAGCACATTTGGGATCTGATCAAAAGATCTGTCTTATATACAATTTAATTCCAGAAAAAGAAGAGAGAGAAAAATCAATCAGCAACAATATCTAAAAAAATTTCTCATGAAGGTTTCAGAATATCATTACACAAGGTTTGTTAACCTTTAAGAAGATTATATTAAAAGAAAACCACACCTACATACACGGTGGCATGACATCTTAAATTGCTGATTATGCTAGCCTAGCATTCTATACCCAGTGAAAATATCTTTTTAAAATTAAGATGAAATAAAAATAGTTTACGTAAACAGAAATTGAGAGAATTTATTGCTGGCAGGTCTCAGTAAAAGAAGGTACTGCAAGGGAGCTCCCTTTGGCAGAAGGAAAATGATCCTAAAAGAAAATATGGAGGAAGCATAATCTGTAACCCAATATTGATTGTCTGAAAAAGTTGTGGTAATTTTCTGTGAAGTTTAATATATGGAATTGAAATGTAAGACAATAAACACAAAGGCCAGGGGTTTTGCATAGAGTTAAAATATTCTGTTTTTCTAGGATTATTATGAAGTATAATGTTCTAATTAGGTTATAATCAAGGATACAAGTTATAATTGCCAGTGTAACAACTGAAATAACAATGAAAGAATGCATATCTAGCAAGTTAATAAGAGAATTATAAATTAATAAAAATAGTTAATCCAAAAGAAAGAAAAGTAATAAGTACAAAAAAGTGGATGGGTCAATAGATAACAGATAACAAGATGATGTAAACCCAAATATAGAAGTAATTAAATACAAAAAGATTAAATAAACCTAGCAAAAGTCTAAGATCCTCAGACTTCATTAAAAACAACTACTACCACCACATTTAGCTTAAAAAGGCATACTTTAAATATAAGGACATCAAAATGTTGAAAATAAAGGGATGGAAAAAGAAAGCTGGTGTAGATATACTAATTTGAAATAAAGCATTAAGGCAAAAAGGATTACTAGAATGAAGAGGAGCATTTCATAATGCCAAAGTAACCAGTCCACCATGAAGATATCTCATAATCCTATTTTGTCCTCAATAACATAGTTTTAAAATAAAAAAAGCAATAAACGAAACAAAACACAGAACTCAGAAGAGGTGTGAACACATTCACAGTTGCAGCAGGAGACTTTAAGACATTCGTCTTAAATCTTGCTTAATCATGCAGACAAAATCTTGTTATGTATATAGAAGTTTTGAACAAAACAATTTGTAAACTTGTCCTAATTGTGTACCAATCTATTCCAGAAATTATTTTTTTTTAACAGTATATGTAGCATTTGTCAAAATTGGCCAAATGCTGGGCAATAAGTAGAACCTTAAAAAATTCCAAAAGCTTAGAATCATTTAGATGTTCTGTAACAATAGTGGAATTCGGTTAGAAATCAAGGGAAAGGAAAGGACAACTGGAAAAGCCTCAACTTCCTACAAATTAAGTACCTTACTTCTAAATAACGGTGGATTACAAAAGAAACTAAAACAAAAATTAGAAAAGAGACTGAACTGAATGTTAATGAAGATATAATATATCAAAAATTTCAAGAACCAGCATAAGCCATGCTCAGAGGAAACTTTATAGCTGTAAATACATAAATTTAGGAAATAGGAATAAGAATTAAAAAAAATTAATGATCTGAATTTCCATCTCCAGAAAGAAAATCAAACCTAGAGAAAGTAGAAGAAATGAAATAATAAAGAGCAAAAATTACTGAAGTTGAATCTGTAGAATAGAGAAATTTAATAAAGTAAAAATTTAGATCTTTGAAGAGATTAATGTAATTGATAAACTTTTAACTAATGGAAAAAATAGGTCAGAAACAAATGACAAATATTGGTTTGTATGATGAAGAAAAGAGGATGTTATGAATGATTTTACAAATAAGTTTTGAGTAAAGCTGACAATTTCCTGGAAGAATATAGATCATTCAACATTGATACAAGAGAAATTAGAAAATCTAAATAGTTATGATCTATTAAAAAGTTAAATGTTATTAACTCCATACAAAGAAAACCCCAGGCCTAAATGCTTTATTGGTGAATTATCTAAAATATAGTCCTTATGCACACCCTTACTGTGACATAGTAATTGCCCCATAAACTGTGTACCTCGACCATACCTCGGCTTTCTGTTGAAACTCCTCTCTGTAACCCTAATGTGACAGGCAAGCAGTCCAAACCACGCCATCTTGACCCCTGCAACTTGTAATAAGTAACTAAGGTCTGTAATTTCCACCCTACCCAGAGGATGTATAAACTAATGCTTATCTTGACTTCTGTAAACCACTTAAGTAACAATCGGAATGTCCAAAGTCCACTGGCCCTTGCAATGTCTGAAGCCTCTTGCCCTCACCCCCACCCAGGAGATGGTCTACGGGCATAGAAAGTCTTGATACCCTCCTTTCGGGGCCACGGGTTAGAGAGAGGCGAGTCCTCCATGGGTGCCAGCAATAAAGACCCTGTAATTTGGCCTAGTCTTTGTCTGTCTCAGCAGTGATTTTGTGCTTGCTAGGTTACAGCATTACGGAGAGTGGAATCAAAGGGAAAACTTTCAAATTTTTTTATAAGGCCAGAATAATCTTAATATCAAACCTATTTAGGATAGTATAAGAAAGGAAAATTATAGACAACTTTTAATATAAATGTAGATCACATAGGTAATGTTCATAAATATTCACAAAGCAGTTGATGCAATTCCTCATATTAACAGAAAACAGGTAAAGAAAAACTCTGATTATCTTGATAATGCAGGAGAAGTATTTATTAAAATTCAGTATTTATTCATGATTAAAATTTCGTATCTACCTAGAAATGGAAGTTAACTATCTTACTCTGATAAAAGAGTAGCTGCAAAATGCCTGCAGCAAAAATTAAAATTCTTAGTGAAATTTTGACAGCTTTCTTCTTGAGACTAGGACTATCTAGGAAAAAATTTAGTGATACTTATGTCAGAACTTTACACAGAAAATCATAAAATATCATTTAGGAAAATTAAAGACCCATAAACTAAAGTATATAGCATGTTAGTCAATTGTAAGGCCAAGAAGAGCCACAGCAATCTTGAAGAAGAATAAAACTGGAAGACTTAATTATTAAATGTTGAGATGTGTTATTAGGGCTGTAGTAATTATAATGTTATGTAGGTATAAAAATACACAAATAGACCAATGTAATAAAATAGGGGTCTAGAAACAGACCTGCTGGTTATATGATTCAGGATAAAGGTGACTTTGAAATTTTGAGAGGAAAAGGTCGTTTTTTCCAACAGAACATGTTGATTCATTTAGGTACTTTGAAAAATAATTGTATTAACTCTTACCACACAAACATCAATTACAGCTGAGTTGCAGATCCAATTGTGAAAGAAAAAAAATAACGCTCTTGGAAGAAAGCACAGGTGAATATGTTCATGTGATCTTCTGTACTAACGAAACACTAACATTAAAAAAAAGGGTGATAACGTGCTTTATCACAATCAAGAAAATTTATTCATCAAAAGGGCACCAATAAGAGAATACATAGATAATCTACAGATTTGGAGAAACTCAAGGAAACTTACATCCAGAAATATAAAGTACTTTTGCAATCAAAAAGAAAAGACAAATGTCCAGTAGAAATATGGGGGAAAATCTTGAAAAGGTACACTAAACGTTGGCAAGAATGTGGAGCAATTCATCTTTCATAGACTACTGCTGGTCATATAAATTTGTACAACCATTTTGGAAAATTGTTTGGTAGTATCTACCTGAACCCTGTAAACTAGCAATTCCAATTCTTTCTGTGTACATATGAAGAAATATACAAAAATAAACACAGAAATGTTCATGGGAACATTATTTCTGGTAGCCCCACACTGTAAACTGCCTACTCATTAACTAGAGAATGAAGCAATAATAAGTAAATATAATATTGTTCAACAATGAGAATAAATGAACTAAAAATGTAATGGAATAATGTATATTCATCTCACAAACACAAAGAAGCCAGACTCAAGTAAGTACATACTGAAAGATTTCATTTATATAAAGGTCAAAAATAGACAAAACTAATTTGTGGTGTTAGACATCAGACTAGTGCTTATCATGAGAGTGGTTAATAATTGGAGCAGTGCTAGGGGGTTGCTGGTTACAGTTTCTTGTTCTGAGTGCTGATTATTTAGGTTACATTTTTGAAAATTGAGCAGAACACTCAGTTGGTCCCCCCTTTTTTTGCATATATGTTTAACTTCAACAAAAAGTTTTTTAAAAAATAAAAAGAAGCTCCATCTTCCATTTAATTCATTTCCTTTCTTCACATTGTAGTGAGCCCTTTTGTGGACTCAGGGAGAGCCTTGGTGTCTTTAGCCAGGAAGTTTTCTTTTATCATGCAGCTCTGTCCACACCCTTCGTTCAGTTTCTCCCGGCAACTCAGCTCAGTTGTCCTGCTGATATGAAACAGGAACTCGTAAGCAGGGTTGTTCTCTCTCAAGCCTTCCCAGGAGTAAGAACAGTGGTTAAGGTTATGGGCTTTAGTGGACTTTCCTGCTGACATACAGACCACATTCAAAATGAGTTAAAGAGCTGTACTGTTAACAAAGCAGTGGCCAGGCCGAATAGCTTTTGAGGTGCTGTCAAGCTTGAAAGGAAGATTTTTCTTAAATAAGGAGAAATTCACAGAAGCTGCCTTCAAAAATAAGAACTTGTTTTTGGCAGGAGAATGAACGAAAGGCTTTGAGAGAAACTCAGATTCTCAGGAATTATTGTCATTTAATCTAAAATCAACTGCATAACAACAGGGCAAAATAGAATGGAAGCACAGTCATTTACAAGGTCTAGGTGATTTTCACATCTATAGAGAAGAAAAAACACACGATTCTGACGTGTTTAAACTTTACCTGAAGATTAAATTATGGTAATTATTAAAATGTATAAGAGTTTGCCTTTATGACATACGGTCATTTAAATTTCTCTCTTTTTGTTGTGTCCTGCCTCCCAGATTAAATTCCATAGCATATCGTGCTGGCTTTGCCTACATAATATGTCCAAAATCTGACCACTGCTTGATCCTGCTCCAGACCGCTGGCGTTTGTTACCTGGGTTTTGGCCATAGCTGCCTAACAAAGATGGTCAGAAGCCGTCTTGCATTTCTGACCGTTGCTTTCCATAGGCAGAGTTGATACTTTTAGTCTGAGCCATATCGTATTCCTTCTAGTCTCAAAAGGCCTCAGTGATTTCCCATTGAGAAAGAAGTCAAATTCCTGCCATCTCATTCCACATCGCACCACCCTTTAGAAAATGTTATTTCCCCAGATATCCCCTTTATTCACTCTGTTAATTCTGTTAGGCACTACTCAAATACCGTTAAGGCCTTCCTTGACCAGTTTATTTAATATTGAATCCTACCAAGACTTCCTTTCATCTTTTCCTTCTTTCCTCTTCTCTGTAGTGATTAGCATGAGCTAAAATGTTATGTAATCTTGTTATTTACATTGTTGATCTTCCAAGTTCTGTGACAGCAGAGATTTTTGTCTTTTGGTTCAAAAAGTCCTAGTACCTGCAGCGATGCCTGTCATAGGATTAGTGCTCAATAAATACTTGCTGAAAAGTTACAAATATTAGCAAGAGAAAGTTTAACAATGCTATGAAAACTGTTATAATATTAAAATGTTTTCAATTTGGGGCTTTTTCTTATTCTTGGTACTCATACAAAAGTTTAAAAAGTAATTTTAGAACAGCATTCTATGAATAAATACACTAGTTTATTCTCAATTGAAATATTTATTTACAAGTTTTAAGTTTTACTTTGACCTTGCACTTCATTTTTCTTAATGGTTGTCTATGTTTCATAATGGCATACAGAAATTATTTATTTGAATTCTCATTAGAATAGGACCAATTTCTCTACTTTGAAAGGCATAGTGAAATTGACTGTACAGTAAACTTCAGCTATGCTTAATTTTCTAAGAAATGGGTTTTATGGATAATTACATTTTCTGAATAGATGGGAGTTACTATTTGTGTAGCAGCTTTTAAAACTGGGTCTGCCCTGCTGAATTTCGTAGCCATTGCAGCCCCTGTGCACTGCTTTGGATGAGTGTTCTCTGTTCAAAAACACCCTGTTAAAAGATACTGTCTCCCAGGCCTCCCGCCCCCTCACTCTCTGCCCAGAGTAATCTCTTACCTTTTAGATGTTCTTGGGAAGTGGTTTTTTGTTCTTCTTTTTTTTTTTTTTAATTTTAACAAAATTAGGAAATGATAGAGAAAAGATCTTCATCTCTGTTCCCTCCACTTTTCTTTCCAGCTCTTTCTTCTGCTTTCCCTTTCCTTTCTCTTTTAAACATACGTTATGTAGCAGAAGATGAAGACGTGCCCATAGAAATGAATGATTGTTCTTTGGGTACATATTGGGCATCTCTAGTCTCAAGATATTTTAGGGGTAGGCTGTCACAGGCACAGGACAAGGCCCTAGGGGAAAGGAGCTACAAGTAATTCAGCCGTGGCATGAGGGAGTGACGGTAGCTGGGAGGAAGGGCCCAGTGTCCTGAGGTTTAGCATTCTTTCCTCCCATCCTTTCACTCCAGATATTTCCATTCTTGCTACAAAATACTTCATTGGGGGCACTGGATAATAACAAGACAGGCACTATAAGGCTGGCAGGCTGTATGGGAATGGAGAGGATTGAGGAGCAGAGGTCTTCAGCAAAAAGGAATGGGGAAGGAGTCAAACCTTGGTAATTGGATGAAGGACCTAGTTTGTTTAATCTTTGCATTTGCACTTGGGTATTAATCACTGAGTGTTTGTGAATGGTGCAAAACATGTTCTGAAGACCCATAGATTAAATTAGAAATTTAATTCTAACTTGGTAGCCTTTAATTTTTAAAAAAATTTTCATAGGGTCAATTTAGACTACCATAAATTTCATTTTTTATGAAGATTGCTAACACTAGCAAGATAATATTTAGGGTTTGTATTTTGCACTGAATAGCTTTAAATTGGTTTTATGGAGAAGTTGAAGAATTTGTCTTTAGAGAATCTCCAATATTTATGTATTATCAGTTTAAATATATATTTTAAAAATTTGGTTACTTGGACTTAAGTGAATGAATCAGTGACTGAATAGTAGCTATTTTGCTTGAGGCTATATCTGTTTTGGAGGAGCGGAGGGGGACAGAGAGAAAGCTAATGAGAACAAGAACATTCTCAAACAGTGCATGATTGGGGTGGAAAGGGGAACTAGTAACCACCTGTAACCACTAGAGGCCTCTCTTAGGCCAAGTTTCATGGTTAATACCACTACGTTTCCACAGCGGGGACTGGCTCTGCCACTGTAAATTAAACCTATGTTATAGTTCTGAATAAATAGTATGACAGTAGTTTTATTATACCACATAATTATAATGTAACCTAAATGTTTTAGCTTATATATCAGAATAACTGATGGTCTCTTGGATTGAAAACAATAAATTAGAAATCTTTTCTCACTTCTTTTTCTCTAAACCTTTAGTTAAAAATGTAATCAAAGACTATTGCTAGGTAAAATTATATGTCTTCTTGACTGTACAAGGACATATGGGTTTAAAATTATTCTTGTTATATGCTGTGTTTAATTGTTGAAAGTAGTTTATATTTTTGATGACAGATTGTAAGTCATTTTAAGTCATGTTAAAAGTTGTGTGTATTTTTTTTATGCTTATAATAAGCCTGTAATATAAAAAAAACTATTTAAGAAATGATTGAAAAATCTTTTAGACTTAAATGCTTTTCATTAGGAGCAAGGAAAAACAGTTTCATTTTGAGTTTGCAATTATTTTGGGTATGGTTTGACCTTGCAGAGAGAACAGGTAGGGTGGTACCTCCTCTCAGATGAGAACAGTTTGTTTTTCTGTTCCAAAACAGGATAGCTGACAATTTGAAAGTTGGTCCCTCTTGCCGAGTCATTCTTCCTATAGGATTTTCTTTGTCACGATCACAACTAGTTAGTTGTTGTACTAACTGGAACAAGTTCCAGGCTGTTGGATGCTGTATTGGGATGTGGCTACTACATTGATTGCCCTGACAGTCCTTGGCCACTTCCGTAAGTCCCATGAGGGCAAGGAATTTTGTGTATTTTGTTCATTGCTATATTCACCAGAGTCTTGAAGAGTCTAGAATATATTAGATGCTTAGTAAATATTTGTTCAACGATCTAAAAAATAACATGTGGCATTTGGTTTTTCAGTGAAAGAAATTAAAGAAGGAACTGGTGAGTCCTCTAGAAGGAAAATACACTGAGAGTATCAGTCATGCCATGGGGTCTATTTTTATTATGATTACATTATAGGTACATTTTAAAGAAGACTAAAATAATAACTATAGGTTCTGTCCTAATGTTGTATAATATATCTTATATAACAGGACTTAGTTGCTGGTAAAGGATAAATTAAAAAAGTTAAAACTACATATGTTATGCATATTTCCTTTTGTATTCAAACAATTCTTCTAATTAGACATCAGAGTCATTATTTTAAATGGAAGAAAACTGAGGTTTGGGGAAGGTAGAGCAGCTTATAGCCAGTGAGGTGCAGTGTTGGCTTTAACCCAGGTTGCTGGATAATAAAAATTATCACTTGAGAGTTTCGCTGATCAAATGCTTCTAAATGTCAGCTTGCTACATATTTTATCACGTCAGGAATTTTCTTTCACATTTGCCCACCTTTATGATATAAAGATATGTGTTTTATAGGTGGGCAAATGTGACGTGTATACACCTTGTAAATCACACTACCATATTTTCTTTCATTTAGCATTATTTTTTTTCCTTCCACATGGAATTTGAGAAAGCAAGATTAAATTATGTAATTATATTTTTCCATTTCACATCCCACTTGATGTGTTTTTGGTGTCCCCTTATACACTTAAATCATTTGAGTTTGACTCAAGATTTTCGTTTTGTTTAAACTATGTGCTTCCACTGTTATGAATAGCAGTGAAAAGAAAGAAATCCATTACCTCATTTCATGATGAATAAAGATTATAGGTACGTTATGTTCTTAGTTTAACATTTTAGGTGTAATGTAAGAAATCGAAATGTGTCAACTTTCTGTTCTTTGATGGTCATTTAACTCTCTCCCATTAAACTGGTACTTTTATTTAAAAAATTGTAGTATTTATTCTGTAATCGATAAGAATTTTTCTATTTTAACACCCTGACTTTGCAGTGCTAAGCTGTGGTAATTGAACTTAAAAATTTATGGAAACCGTGTTGTACAAAGGTTTAACAAAAGGTTTAACCTTTCTAATTTGTCTATTTTAAAACTGGGGCCAGGGACAGTGGCTCACTCCTATAATCTCAGCACTTTGGGAGTCTGAGGCAGGTGGATCACCTGAGGTCAGGAGTTCAAGACCAGCCTGACCAACATGGTGAAACTTTGCTTCTACTAAAAGCACAAAAGTAGCCGGGTGTGGTGGTGGGTACCTATAATCCAGGTACTTGGGAGGCTGAGGCAGGAGAATCATTTGAACCTGGGAGGCAGAGGTTACAGTGAGTTGAGATTGTGCCATTGTACTCCAGCCTGGACAACAAGAGTGAAACTCTGTCTCAAAGAAAAAAAACCAAAAAAAAAGAAGGCTGACACCACCCTTATCGGCATGAATAGTCAATCTTTCCAAACACATATACTCATTGGGCTTTTATTTTTTTCTTCCAGGAACTTGGTTTGTTTCTTTACTTGTTTATATTTTCTTTTATGTGTTTAATTAAGTTACATAGTTTCTTACATAACTATTTTACACCTCAATTTTATTTTTTAATGTTCTATCTATACTTGATGTTGTGATCATATCATTACAGTTTTTTCTTTCTTTCTTTCTTTTTTTTTTTTTTTTACTTCTCCGAGGGATTTATTGGTTCCTGTGAAACCTATGAAAGCCACAAGCACTCATAGCCAGAGGATGACAACCTATAATTGTCTTTTTAGTCTTGTAGTATCCACAGTACTGAGGTCTGTCCATGTACAAGTGTCTCTCCATAAACTCCATGTCTGCTCTGTGTGTCAAGGGGACAGGTACAGGAGAAG
>CAUYLG010066563.1:0-10131 GCA_963573385.1 Cacajao melanocephalus
CCTATATAATATTAATAGATGCTCGCAGCCATAAAATGAATGAGTTCATGTCCTTTGCAGGGACATGGATGAAGCTGGAAACCATCATTCTCAGCAAACTAACACAGGAACAGAAAACCAAACACTGCATGTTCTCACTCAAAAGTGAGAGTTGAACAATGAGATCACATGGACACAGAGAGGGGAACATCACACACTAGAGCCTGTCAGGGGGTAGGGGGCTAGGGGAGGAATAGCATTAGGAGAAATTCCTACTATAGATGACAGGTTGATGGGTGCAGCAAACCACCATGGCATGTGTATACCTATATAACAAACCTGCTCATTCTGCACATGTACCCCAGAACTTAAAGTATAATAATAATAATAAAAGAACTGGAAGTCAACCATTCCAGCTTTTAAAAAACGCAGGGGGAGACATCATCTTAAAAGAATTAGGAGAAAGATAAGATGACCAACTCATCCCAATTTGCCCAGGAGTTTCTCAGTTTGAACACTGCAATTTCTGCATCTTGGGAAATCTAGTTCTCAGGCAAATGAATATGGTTAGTCACCCTAGAAAACAACTGTAAGATTACATTCTTGTTTTATTTTAAAATGTCCCTCACATTGAACTTATTGCATCTCTCTTTCTGTATTTAGATGTCAACTGTTTTTTTTTTCTCTATTTTTATGTAGTGTGGAAACTCTTAAATAAGGAGTACATCATGTGGATATATATTCACATACGCACATATATGTATGAAACACACACACACACACACACACACACACACATTTCTCTTAGAAGTAATCTCTACCTTACTCAGCATCATCTCACGTTGCATGAGCCAGGAAGTAACTTAGACTTATGATTAAATCTAATCCTATGACTGGGTCTAGTTTTTAAGATTAAAAAGTACAAAATACTTTGAAAATTTTAAAGCAGCATACATGTGAGGAAGTAAGCTACTACTGATGCTACTACTGATCTGTTCACATTAAATACCACTAGGACTAAGCTATTTTTGTAATCTGAACTATTTGAAATGTATAGGTCAGTTATGATAAGGACAATTGATTTTATACATGAAGGTAAAATCTAAGTTGAAAAACAGATGTAGTAAAAGTGTCAAGAGCAACATACTGGGTTATTAAAATTATAGCCATAATATTGAGAAAGGCTTACATCCACAAATTCAGATAAATAACATCATTAACAAATAATGCAAAAGCATGAATACTTGACTCCTATTTAAGATCACCTTTTCCATCTTCTACTTCTACCATAATGATTTTAAAACTGGAAAACATAGGTTATAAGCACAATTATCAGGGAACTAGAAGTAAAGATGCTAAAAGTTAGTAAGTAACATCTCTCTGTTTGAAATAAGTAGAAGTCATCAGACCCAAATGAGTTATATGCAAGGCCAACTTATTAACATATGCTTATGTTACTCTAAAAGCAAGGTGTTCTAGTAGATGAGATACACATTAAAATAGAGAAACAAAATTAGGAACCAGAGACTACATACAGCTGAGCTTGATGTTGACCCTGGCTATATTCTGAAGTGAAAGAGCCAACACAGATCATTAGCCAATCATGCTAATTTTCATTAAAAAAAAAATACAGGCAAGAAGGTCATAAAAACACTATACAAAGAAAATATTTTGATATCAGCAAGTTGAAAATATTTTGTTTGTGATTTATTTTATGAAGTTTCTCCCTATATCTGTACATACATGCACACACATTGTCTATTGATAATGGATCAATAACAGACTAGTAGGGTGCAGCAATATGTCCGCAATAGATGTCATCCAGTATTTTTTTTAATTACTATAAGTCAAGATATATCCTTATCAAGTTTGTATTAAATACATATCTGGTGATAAAATCAGTTTTCAAAAAGAACTTGAAAAACTGGAATTAAAGATTGCACTGATTCCTATTAAAGTCCTGTGCTTGGGCCTCAGAAAGCAGCTCTGTCAGTGGAGTACAGTGGTTACCTGTTGTCACTATGACATTGTTTATAAAATGCTTGGGAATTTGGGTTGATATCAATCTTTTTGGGAGCCAACAGTTGCCAAGAAAAACTAATACCTACTTAGCTCACACCAGTAGCAGTATCATGTTTGAAATAAAGAAGACAGTGCTCTTATAGCAACAGTCCTTGGTTTAATCCTTGTGGTAGTCCATTTGGACTTCTATAACAAAGTACCATAGACTGGGTGGCTTACGAACAATAGTCATTTATTTCTCGCAGTTCTGTGGCTGAGAAACCCAAGATCAAAACATCGTCAGATTCCATGTCTGGTGAGAGCCCACTTCCGGGTGTACAGACATTCCTCACGTGGTAAAAGGGGTGAGGGAGATTTCTGGGGTCTCTTTTATAAAGAAACTAATGCCGTTCATGAGGGCTCCACCCGTATGACCTGATCACCTCCCAAAGCTCCCATCTCTTCATGCCATCACATTGGGGATTAGGTTTCAACATATGAACTCGGGGAGTGGGTGGGGGATAGGCAGTCTATATAAGTGTGAATATATATTCACATATACATACATGTGTATGTCACACACACACACATATAGCAGTCCTGATTGGCTGAGGCTTATCAGGACTGCTATATGTAATACCAGTCCTGTGAAGAGACTAGAAACTAGATTATAGGAGAAGTAATTATTAGAGCAGAAACGATACTATAACTGTTGACAGAGCACAGTGCAGGCATGATAATTATTTTCAAATATCTGAAATTACATTTTAAAGAAGAGGGATTGAGCTTATTTCACAAATCTGCTGAAAAGAAAAATCTGATCAATAGATTGCAGATTTGGATAGGCAAATTTCAACTCAGTTCAAGAAAGAACATTTCAAAAATTGTACCTTTTTTAATCAAAAGAATGAAATATCAGAATTGCCAAGGGTATGAAGACATGGATATTTTCACATAATTGAAATGGGGATGGAAATTTGAGTTTTTTCTAGAGAAGAAATTTTAAAAAATATTTTTAAAACATTGAAAGCCTACATCCTTTAGTCTAAAAATTTCATGTACATTTACATGAATAATTAGAAATGCTAGACAAAGTTTATAAGAAAATTAATTGCAGCATTTTTTGTAAGGGGTGAATATTTTGAAATAATCTAGCCATCATATATATATATTTATATATGAAGCATATATGAAACACACACATATATATAACATATGGGTTACTATGTTGTTTCTTAAAAAGCACAGAGGAGAAAAATATTTTGTAGACACAGAAATAGTCATAATACATTATCAGTAGAGAAAGAGATTCCAGTCTTTTAAATGTAGAGAGAAAAAAATTAAAATAACCTAAAGTATTAATATTGCTATCTGTAAAATAAAGAGCTGATTTTTTTCTTACGTGTTTTACTATTTTTTTCCGATCTGTCTAAAATAAAAACATATGGATTTTGCCATCAGAAACAAACAAATGAAAAACAATGAAGGCACAGAACATGTGTTAGTGCACTTCCAGTACCTGACTCACAGTAAAAAGCCTACACATTTTTGTTGAATAAATGAATAAATTAATTAAATGTTATAAATATTTTATGAAGTTAACTCTCTAAAAGAGTTAATAGCTTCCCATTACTAGAAGTGTTTAAGCAGATGCTGAATGACTCTCAGCATATTTGGAGGGCATTCTTATTTTGATTTAGATCAATGGTTCTCAAACAGAGGCACCTGGAAAACCTAAAGTACTCTCCCATTTCACAAAACACAAATTTCCAGCCCCTGACACAGGTTTATTGCATCAAAATCTGTAGCAGTTGAATGGAATCCCTGGAAAACCTGCAGGAATTGTTAGAATTTGCTGGGGTGGGGGGGTATATTAATTTGTCCTCACACTGCTAATAAAGACATACCTGAGACTGGGTAATTTATAAAGGAATGAGGTTTAATGGACTCACAGTTCCACTCTGCTGGGGAGGCCTTATAATTATGGCAGAAAGCAGAGAAGAAGCAAAGGCACATCTTACATAGTGGCAGGCAAGATAACTTGTGCAGGGGAACTCACTCCGATTTATAAAACCATCAGATCTCATGAGACTTATTCACTACCACAAGGACAGTATGGGGAAACTGCTCACATGATTCAATTATCTCCAGCTGGCCCCACCCTTGACACATGAGGATTATTACAATTTAAAGTGGGATTTGGGTGGAGACATGGCCAAGCCATATCAAGGGGTGGAGGGAAAAATTCTGAGATTATTTTCATTCAGCTTGAAAACCAACCTGTGGTGCAGAGCTGGTGGCTAAGGTGGGACCCTGTAGAGGTTGCCAAAGACCTTCCTGCTTGCTGTTCTCTGGCCTGAAACATTCTTCTTCCAGGCCCAAGGAACTCAATCCCTTACCCTTCTCATCTTCATTCAGATGCCACCTCCTCAAAGAGGTTTCTTTTGACTCTCACAAATTGCAACCCCTTCTAAGGGCTTCCCACCTAGGCATCCCTGCTCTAATTTTTCTATAGCACTTGTTACTTTCTATAATATAATTAACCTATTTATTATTGTTGTTTTTATTTAGTGTTTGTCTCTCCTGCACTAGATAGTAAGTTCCATGAAAACAGACATTCTCATCTAATTTTTGCTCACGTAAGCATCCCCAAATAGTACTTGTCACGTAGTAGGTGCTCAATGATTGTTTGGAAATGAACAAAAAGAATGAATAGATCAATGTCTATGGTTCTAGTTGTAGATGCCTGGCTGCGGCTTCGTGATAGTTTAGTGACATTTCATTTAGTCTATGCTTTTCTTTACAGAAAAGCAAACTTTTTCCATAAAGGACCAAATGGAAATATTTTCAGCTTTGTGAGTCATAAGGTCTCTGTGGCAACCTCTCAACTCTGCCATTGTAGTGAAAAGGTAGCTATAGACAATATGTAAACAAATGAGTACAGCTACAGGTATGTTCCAATAAAACTTGGTTAAAGACAGATTTGCCTCATGGGCCATAGTTTGCTGACCTCTGCTCTGTCCACATTTCTGCAAACCTCATTAAAATAGAGGGGGGCTGTATATCTGGCTTTACTAACCCCATGCACAAAGCTCTCGACTCTAAAAGATGAGATCTTGGGGAAAGTATCCTTTATACTAACAATGGACAGGGTTCTTGAAGTTGGTCATAATGAAGACATCACAGGATTTTGTTGATAATGGCAATAAAACCCACAGCCAATAGGACGTAAATGGCATTTTACATGATTGCTTAAGGAGAATACAGTGGATGTGGGTATGCATCTCCAGTCCCTCCTCACTAACTGTAGTGGATCTTTTCCAGTTCTGTCTGCCTTACAGAGCCTCTGTGTTTTGCCTTGTGTCCTGGCTGGTTTTCCTTTTGGGAAGTCTATTGTGTTGATGTCACAATGTCTCTCACCAATATTTTTAAAATGATTCCTCCCCAATGGGTTTCTGTAGAGCCCTTTAATGTCCTTCAATACGCCCTGCTCATTACAGGTATGTGAGGCTGCAGCACTATGTCAAATCATCTCAGGGTTTTTGTCATGGAAGTCTGGGGGTTCAGCATTTTCTGCAGAGAGTGGAACGCTGGGCTGGGGGCACGTGACAGGGAAGAGTTTGAATCCCTATGCCATGAAGAGTTTCTCTCTGTTTTGCCTGATCTTAAAACACTTCCCCCACTCGGCAGAAACAATCCACTGTCTGGCAATTTCAGTATAATGCTCAGTGACAGATCCCTTCAGGAAGTAGCTCAGGTCACTGCTGTTTAATTACATTGCACCCAATATTAATAAGTGCCAGATATTTGGTAGATTTTCCAAAGGACTCGGTCAATCTTGTGGATAGCCTCCTTAAAGGGCCACAGTCACTGCTAGTTTTAAAATATTATTACAAATAATATTTGTGCAATCTAAGTTTGGGCATCACTTAAGACCTCCAGCAAAGGTGGCGATTCCATTTCCAATAAGCAGGCCAGCAATTTCTGGCATTCACCTGTTGGACCAAATAACTGGAGGCGGCACCTGGGCAAGGGCAGTGTCTTGGTCTGCTGCAGGTCATGCCTACAGCCTGTGGAAAAAAGACGTCAAACATTTTGGCCTCTAGATCAATCCTCATTTCAAATGTTGCATCTTACTATAGAAAAAAAGGTACTGATTTTGTCACAGAAATTATTGTTCTTGTTATCAGACCAAAAAAAAAGTCAAAATGGAGAACAGACCTCAGGATAACAGATTTATATTAACCCCAAAATGCCAGCCTTGTCCACCCAGAATAGCCTCCAATTTCTCTTAAGGAGAATGAACTAAAAAGACACTTTTCTTGGATGTTATCTTTTGAAATCTATGGGAATTTTTTGCCTTCATTCTGTGCAAAAAGACAATATGCGGTATTTGTTCTTACAGGTGTATTGCTTCTTTAAGGCAGGCCCATGTCCCAGCAATTCTGTATCCTCCAGAATGTGCCATCTGGGCCCTGGCTGGGGGAAAAAAAGCCTCTCTCCCACAATCTGCATTGGCCTGAGCCTCTGTCCAGCCTTGGGCCCTCAATCCTTGCTCGCTCCTCCCCAAGGGAAAAGCAGCTGATTTTACTGTGTCGGCCTGTCTGCTGCTGAGCCACCTCACTGGTGTTTAAGGTCACCACTCCGTACAGCCCCACTCCTCTGCTTCCTGTCCACTGTGACAAGCCTCATGGCACAGGACCAATCCTGCAATTTCCCTGCTCATCCATCATCTCCACTGGTGACTGGCTGGGTGAGGCAGCAGAAGCCATCAGTACAGAACCAGGTCCCAAAATATAGATCAGGCAGAAAGCAAATGGGTCTCTTTTGCCTACCAACTCCTAGTGTGCAGGAATCCCTTCTTTAGTCAGTACTCTAAAGCAGAGGAGACATCCCTAACCACCAAAACCTTGAACTTGAACAACTCCGCTTTCAAGTTTCATTTACAACTCTGTTGAGTAAACGAAGGTTCTACTTGCCCAAATCCCTCCCTTTCTGCAAAACACGGTGCAGACTCTAAGTAAACAAGACACCATTGCAGACTATCAGTCCAATCCAATCCAATCTGCCCTCTGTCATATGTGTGTTCTTTTACTTGCCTTTAGAGGAGTCAATTGAAATGTCTAAATCATAACATTATTTGTCTAAGGATTATATCCAGATGCTCACTTGTTTCCCATGATTGTTGCACCAAAATCATATATTAGTTTGGAAAGATACTATACATATTTCTGTGGTGATAAATTGAAATATATTCATCCAATTTATTCTCCAGCCTTTTTCCTTCAGGTAATATTGACATGTGAAAACAAACAGCCTTTTATCTCTTTTAGACAGCAGCATTTTATGTCCATTTATAGATGGACTAAAAATATCCCCCCAATATTACCTGTAATTTGCAGACCAAAGGAACTTTCTTTCTTGTACACACACACATGCACGTGTATGCACACACACACACACACACACAGAGTTGCAGGTACTCATGATGGAATAGCTGTTAATGGTACTGCTGACACCAAAAACTCCAATTACCCCAGGATTTGAGTACTGACCAATTCCTGATTTATTTTAGGCAAGTTAGGCAGCATAATGAGTAAAGTAAATACTTCAGGGATCAAATTTAAATGAATAAATGTAAAGAAATTCAGGTGTAAGTCTGACTTCCATAGCTATTTCTTCAATTGTGGTAAAGTCTTGGCAGCTGCAAACATCAATTAATGATCTGCAGTTCCAACAATAACAGAGTCCTGCTCAGAATGGATTTACGGAAAATTTGGTCAATCTGATCCAAAGCTACCAAATTGGCACGTTTACTAGAAGTAGATGTAACAGATTATACTTCACAAGACAGTGATGACAAAAAAATCTGATTGTTTCTGGGAAATGGGGAAAGAAAAATAACTTCTTAACCATTACTTGTCCAACTGGCTGTCATAACCAACACGTGCATTATGTTTAACAGCGTAAAATATGTTCTCACAAACATTATCTCATAAAAATCTCAACACAACCCAGAAGTCCATGAGACACACTTGATAAAGACACAGAAGCTCTGGACAGTTAAATAACTTCCCTAAAGTCATGCAGATATGGTTCAAACAGCTATAAAAACAGCTGAAACTACAAAATAAATAGCTCAAAGCAACTGTATCAATCCGTTCTTATGCTGCTAATAAAGGTATACCTGAGACAGGGTAATTTATAAAGGAAAGAGGTTTAATTGAATCACAGTGCCACATGGCTGGGGAGGCATGACAATCATGGCAGAAGGCAAAAGGCACATTTTACATGGCCACGGGCCAGAAAGAATGAATGCCAAGAGAAAAGGAAACTCCCTTATAAACCCATCAGATCTCATGAGACTAATTCACTATCACGAGAATGGTATGGGAGAAAGCACCCACATGATTCAATTACCTCCCACCAGGTCCCTCCCATAACACACCGGAATCATGGAAGCTACAACTCAACATGAGAGTTAAGTGAGGACACAGCCAAACCGTATCAGCAAAACCATTCATTAGAATTTGCCAGATCGTGCACCGCCTCTTTTTTTGTGATCAAACTGGACGATCTCATTCACTGGCAGTGTTTTCCTAATCAGAGATGACCGATTGGTGGCCTGTGGAAGACAGCAGACCAGCAGTGATCAAGAGCACTCTTAGGACAAGACACTCCAAGATAACAAATGCTGGCACATACCTCTTTGTAGCCAGCCTGTCGTGAATTCGTCTGCTGCCAGGTCTGAAACACACGTAATACTTCCCTCCTCAGGTTTCCAGGGGCTCCGGGATGTGCTTTCAACAAAACAGCCTTACACACGAATTATTGGTATTGTCAAATTCTGTGTCTTGCTCCCTTTCTCACTTCTCTTCATTTCTAGACACCTGTTTCTGGGAACAGAAGCAAAACCTATTTGAAAAATATCTGAGCAAAAAAAAATTATCTTTAAAAATACAATTTTTAATTTGAATAGAATGATCCAATATATTAGTAGTCCTCGGAACAGAAAGTCCTTCAAACACCTGATAGCCAGCTCCCTACACATCACTTCAAATGTGGAGTTTTAGAATCACAGATGTTTAAACCTGAGGGGAATTTAGACCTCCTAGTCCAAGCCTGCCAGGTTCCCAAGGAGAAAGGCCCATGACAAGAAATACAATTTTGTAGGTTACACAAACTTAAATTCTGAGCCAAACTTAAAAATAAAAGTATCCAAGTCCCTGTTTTGAGGTTCTCTGCTATGACCTCATATACGAAAAATTGTTGCTGGTCGCCTAAGCAAAATTCTTAGGATTAGTTGACTCACAGCTAGGTGGATGTTTTCCCTTTCCTATGAGCAGGAACCAAGAAAAATATTCTCACCTCTTGCCCCTGAAGTTTCTCAGAGAAAAATAAACAGGTGAAAGTAAAAAAGAGGAGGGAGGTAATATACATATTTTACCAGCCCCATTTCTGGCACTGTTTTTGGTATTATCTTTAAACATACCAGATACTTTTAAAACTGACCCTAGCACTGGAATATTCAAGTACTGGAGACAAAGGTATGGCTTATAAGAAACTGAGGGTCTAATAAAAACAGTGAATTTCAAAGGGCATTGGTCTCAGCAGTGAGTAGTTGAGGGTGGGAGTGTACATTACTTCAACAGATGCCATTTATTTTTAGGATTTATCACTTCTCCCAATAGTTTAAAATGTCTTGGAGAGCACAAAATTTATTCATTTCTTTAATTACCCCTCGATATGGGGCACAGAGTAGATGCTTAGCTAATTTTTCTTGCATGGAAGTATGAAATTACACTCTCCTTTTAGTCTTTAGGATGGAACTTTCCTAATTGGTAAAATAACTGAAGGAATCAGAATTGCCTAAACTTACTGAAAAGTTAAACAGAACTTTCATGTGATAATAGCTAGAATCAATCTCTGAGATTCTTAAATCTAATTTTCTTATATGCATGTAAGGAAAACAGAAGTCTAGTGAGGTCAACCTATCTGCTATATTTGTGCCCTCCCAAGAGACAAAGACCCATTTAAGTCCTCATCCACATGAGTCAATAACAACCCCTACCCCACCACAAAAAAAAAAAAAAAAAAAAAAAAAAAAAAAAAAAAAAAACTACGGACGGTCCAGGCCGGGGAGGAACCATA
>CAUYLG010066565.1:0-24591 GCA_963573385.1 Cacajao melanocephalus
TACTTCAATTCACTTTTAAAAAAACTCAATCCTTCAGGACATAGGCACAGGCAAGGGCTTCATGACTAAAACAGTAAAAACATTGGCAACAAAAGCCAAAATCAACAAACGAGATCTAATTAAACTCCAGAGCTTCTGCACAGCAAAAGAAACCATCATTAGAGTGAACCAGCAACCAACAGAATGGGAAAAAAATTTTGCAATCTACTCATCTAACAAAGGGCTAATATCCAGAATCTACAAACAACTGGAACAGATTTACAGGGAAAAAAACAAACACACCCATTCAAAAGTGGGCGAAGGATATGAGCAGACACTTTTCAAAAGAAGACATGTATGAGGCCAACAAACATATGAAAAAATGCTCATCATCACGGGTCATTAGAGAAATGCAAATCAAAACCACACTGAGATACCATCTCATGCCAGTTAGAATGTCAATCATTAAAAAATCTGGAGACAACAGATGCTGGAGAGGATGTGGAGAAACAGGAACACTTTTACACTGTTGGTGGGAATGTAAATTAGTTCAACCATTGTGGAAGACAGTGTGGCAATTCCTCAAGGACCTAGAAATAGAAATTCCATTTGACTCAGCAATCCCATTGCTGGGTATATATCCAAAGGATTATAAATTGTTCTGTTATAAAGACACATGTACATGTATGTTCATTGTGGCACTGTTTACAATAACAAAGACCTGGAACCAACCCAAATGCCCATCTATGATAGACTGGACAGGGAAATTGTGGCATATATACACCATGGAATACTATGCAACCATCAAAAACGATGCGTTCATGTCCTTTGTAGGGACATGGATGAACCTGGAAACCATCATTCTCAGCAAACTGACACAAGAACAGAAAATCAAACACCACATGTTCTTACTCATAGGTGGGTGCTGAACAATGAGAACACATGGACACAGGGAAGGGAGTATCACACACTGGGGTCTGTTGGGGGGACTAGGGGAAGGACAACGGGGGTAGGGAGTTGGGGAGGGATAACATGGGGAGAAATGCCAGATATAGATGATGGGGATGGAGGCAGCAAACCACATTGCCATGTATATACCTGTGCAACAATCCTTCATGTTCTTCACATGAACCCCAGAACCTAAAATGCAAAAAAAAAAAAAAAAAAAAAAAACTCAATCCTATATTTTTAAACTCGATTCTAAAAAGTCTTATAAATGTTTTTGTATCTTCATGTATTTTTAAGTTTTCTTCCCAGGCATCTTATGTACTTTATTGATACATTAATGCAATTTATTTAGGAAGTATTTCAATTAATTGTTGCTAATAAATGAAGCCAATATTTTTATAAAACAAGTAGGCCTAACTTTATTTTATTAGTTTTGATTATTATTTGTAGATCTTAAGAAAAGGGATATTCATAAAGCCTTTGAATGACAATTTGTTTCTTCCTTTCTGGTTTCATAGACAGTTTTGTGGTAGAACAGGGGGAAATTTTATAGATATTCTAACTTATTTGCTTAGCATTGCTTCTGGCAGCCTCTTTTTATTTCTTTCTTTAAGCAAATTTCTTCATTTTAAAGTATATATTTCACAGTTCTTTCAGTAACAGTTACTTGCCTATTGGAAGAAAAATTTCTAAGTAGTTGTTTACCTGAATATTACCTTTAATTTGTCCTACCTCATGAAAGAGAATTAGTGAGCATATAATGGAGAATCTTCGGTAATTAGCCATTCTTTCTAAATGATATGATAGTATTCCTCTGGCATTTGTTTGGTTGTTTGCTGGTGAGATGTTTGTTTAATCTGCTTTTAATGCTGCTGTTTGTTACGAAGGCCATTCATTTTGTCTTTTTGTTTACTTATAAGATTTTTTTTCTTTCTTTTCCTGTTCTTTTGTCTTTTCCCTGAGAATTCCGTTTATTGATCCAGTTTAGGCATTTGGTGTATTTCCTCGGCTTGATGATCATTCCATTTATCAAGTTTGAAAATATTCACCGTTTTTTTCTCTTTGAATGTTGTCTCTCTCTACTTAATTTTTCACACAATCCATTAAATATATGTCAGAGCCTCTCATTCTTTTCCCCATTTATCTTGTATTTCTCTCTTTTTCATTTATTTATTTATTTATTGAGGTGGAGTCTCACTTTGTTGCCAGGCTAGAGTGCAGTGGCATAATTTCGGTTCACTGCAACCTCGGTCTCCTGGGTTAAAGCGATTTTCCTTCCTCAGCCTCCCGAGTAACTGGGACCACAGATGCCCACCATCACAACCGTCTAATTTTTGTATTTTTAGTAGAGTCAAAGTTTCACCAATTTGACCAGGATTGTCTCCATCTTTTGACCTCTTGATCTGGCCACCTCAGCCTCCCAAAGTGTTAGGATTACAGGAGTGAGCCAGGGCACCCAGCCCATAGCTTTATTTCTTCTTGCTACCTTCTGAGTAATTTTTTTTGTTCTTATATTTATTGTTCAGTTTACATCCTCGTTAGCGTTAGCAGAATTATAATTTAACCCTATTGGTTCAATTTATTTCCTTGTATTCCTGTCTCGTATCAGTAACTTCAGGGACACAACATGGGAATAGTAAAAATTCCTTTCGCATGCCACACTCTTGTTACTGAAATATTATTGGTTTACTTTTATTCTTTTTGAATTTTGATGTAGCAAATTCATACAAACCTAAAATCTAAACATGAGCTAGGATCATGAAAATATTCTCATAGAACCACAGCATGCATGCCAGCCACGTGATCTCTTGCTTATCACTCCTCCAGCATGACCTTACTCTCATTTTTTCTCATACCTCTTATTTCCTTTGTTTCACTGTCTCTGAGGTTCTTTTAGTGAAGAAAAGCTATTTAATTGTGCGACAGAAAAATATATTGAACTTTATTTTTGTTGCAAGTAATTTTTATATCATAGTTATGAATTGTTTTTAGTTTATTTGTTCTTCTGATTAAACTCTCATGCCCTAGGAGTTTAGGAGAGACTTTCAATGTAATATTTCTGTTTTTTTTGTTTTTGTTTGAGATAGAGTCTATCTCTGTCACCCAGGCTGAAGTGCAGTGGCACGATCTGGGCTAACCACAACATCTGCCTTTTGGGTTCAAGAAATTCCACTGCTTCAGCCTCCCAAGAACCTGGGATTACAAGTGCCCACCACCACGCCTGGATAATTTTTCTATTTTTTTTTTTTTTTTTTTTTTTGAGACAGAGTCTCATTCTGTCACCAGGCGCCAGGCTGAAGTGCAGTGGTACGACCTCAGCTCACTGCAACCTCCGCCTCCTGGGTTCAAGCAATTCTCCTGCCTCAGCCTCCCCAGTAGCTGGGACTACAGGCGTGCACCACCACACCCAGCTAATTTTTTTTGTATTTTTAGTAGAGACGGATTCACCATGTTGGCCAGGATGGTCTCAAATTCCTGACCTCAGGTGATCTGCCCACCTCGTCCTCCCAAAGGACTGGGATTACAGGTGCGAGACACCACGCCTGGCCTCAATGTAATATTTCTTTCCCCCTCTTACAATTAAATATTTATCCCTTTCCCAAAGCCAGATATACAGATATACAAATACACACTTCACATTTAAATATTTACTTCTATGGCATTCACTTTCCGAAATTTTACTTTCCTTTTGCTATTCATCATTTAGAGCAGTAAAAAGTCAACTACCTTCCTCTCTTATTTTACCTGCACTGTGCCTTTAGGAAAAGTATGAAAATATCCCATGAGGGGAAAAAAATCCTTACCTCAAGTTTCCTCAGTTAACTTCAGGCTAAAGTCTCTGTTTAGAGCAAGTGACATTGCAGTTTGTCCCAGGATTAAATACCTGCCAACTCAATCAAGTATCTGTATTGTTCTACAATGTGGAGTTATTCCTAGATAGATATAATGTTAAAATTTTTCTAAATATTGAGTTTCTAAGGGCAGGTTTTATATAATTCATATTGAGTATTCTTATGTCATAGATAAAAGTAAGTATGTAGTGTCCTCAGTAAGATATTCCAACATTTTTAATAAAATGAGATTTACAACAATGAGGATAAATATATTTTTATTATTTTTTAAAGATTTTAGAAGCATAAGAACTTTTAGCTTTGCGCAGTGGCAGTATCGTAGCCAATGAGGTTTATCCGAGGCGCGATTATTGCTAATTGAAAAGTTTTCCCAATACCCCGCCATGACGACTTGAAATATAGTCAGCATTGGCAATTTTTGACAGTCTCTACAGAGACTGAATTATAAAAAAAAAAGAACTTTTATCTGGCAGAGAAACTCTAAAAAAGAAATTACGGTGTTCCAAGAATGTAACCTACTGTCCATCATCAGATTTTTTATTGTTAAACATAATTGGTCGTCTCATATCCTGATTTGAGAAAACACATATTTTTACTGATATTAAATGTACTCTGGGGAAGGGATTAGAGTGTAAATCATCAAGATCTAGGACATTAAAATTTTTAGCAATTCCTATTCTTATCTAGAAGCATGTCTTTGAGTCGAATTTAAACGCACACACACACACGCACACAATCTTAAATATATCAGCTTTATTTTTAGTCTGTGGGATAGATATGTAATGAGGTTGTGTTTAGATTCGAATCCCAGAATTTGCATTGAAAAACAACATGTTTTGCACCTGCCTGCTTCCCTAGAGTAATTTAATGTTACAGTTTCTGACAAGATAATTCCATATTCACTGTAGTTGACTTTGCAGTCAGCTGTAGAGAGAAAATAAATGTGAACCTACATTGGGTAAGAAAAATGCATTTAATTAAACAGAACTTAGCACATAAGCTACAAAACTCAAAATTGGAAAAGAATGACAAAAGGAGATACAGAATCCAAATCACAATTTTGTCTTTCTCTCCCTTTGAAAGACCTGTGTGTATGCAGCTGTGTGTGCACAGTATGTCTGCATCATGCACCCATGGCTTAGCACTCTGCACATAAAGTAACTTTGTTGTTGGAGGAATATTCTGCAGCAGCACACCAGCATTTTAGGACAAAAACAAAGGAAGGCACAATCTTTTCTAGGAGCATTTAGGAACAGTGAAAAAAAAAAACATTTCTTGCTTCAAGTTAGCTGAGAGATAAAGGTTAAATGTTAGCTGTTGAAGTCCTGAAAGTAGATTTATAGGCAGGCACATGGACTCACACTTCTACACATACTCCTTTTCACCATTTGGGGTCCATTTTGTTTTTCTCTTACGTACTTTTACAAAAATTTCAGTGGAATCCCCAGCCCATGTAGGAAAGTGTCAGTCTGAAATCCTTCTCAAAACTGAACTCACATTTCGTTTCCCAACAGGAGATGAGGTTGGGTAACCTAAATGAGCAGTAGAATCATTTCTCTGAAGCTGTGGATTAACTTTTCTTTTCCACTTTTAGAGAGAAAAGTATGACTTACCACACCTTGCTATTCTGCTTTGTGATTTTGCTTTAAAATATCCTTTTTTAAGGCAATGGTCATAAGTCAACAATTTTCAAATAATTTTTAAATGTTCTTTAATTATTTTATAGTATACTAAGCCTTACAGTTCTGAAAAAGAGACAAGTCAATTAAATAAGATTAACTAGATGTGAGAAAAATACTATAGCCAAATAATCAAACAATATTCCATCCTCAATGTTTTTTTTTCAAAGGGGTGCCAAAAAGCTGTGATTAAACTGGGTCAAATTCAGTGTTTTTTGGACTCATGAGTGTACAAAATAGAAATTAATCTAATAACCTATGTTCAACCCCAGAGGAAAAAAGTTATCAAAGACTAAACAATCTTGAGTACATTTTAGTCTCTCCCAAATTCAAAATTATATGACCCACCCTCCACCCTTCAAAGGTCAGACAATTTGTTGAGAAATGGAAACATTTTATGGGTTTATATTTCAGTATGTAACTCTTCTTAGAATCGCAGAATCATAAGCTTTGATAAGATTCTTGTAATTATTTTATCCAACTCAATCAAAGTTTGAGTGACTGTTGCATCCTTACTCCCTGAGACAGTACTTCTCATTATAGGGCATTTCTTATTATTAGAATAAGTATATTTTAAGAGCCAAGAGTCATGAGAAAGATGATGGCAGAAACAATAAATGGTTTTGACAGATCAAGTGAGTTAGAGTTTGGAAGAACCTGAATCGATAATAAATTCTAAAAACAAATAAAGAAAAAAAATAGAAATTTTTGCAAAACCAAAGGTGTGGTTAATAGAATAATGGGCCCCTTCTCTGACGATCCCTGCCACGCCCTCAGGTGTCTGCCCAGATTCCCACAACCTGTGAATACTTTATGCTACATGACAAATGAGAATTAAGATTGTTTATCAGCTAACCTTACCAAGGAGAGTATCCTAGCTTAAATTTTCTGGGTGGGCTTTAGAGGTGGGAGAGGAAGGCACGGAAAACAGAATGGGAGAGATATGAAGACAGGAGCAAGGCCAGAGAGATGAGGTGTGTGAGAGGCTGAATCAGCATTGCTGATTCTGTGGATGGAAAAATGGGCCATCAGCCAGGCAGTGTGGCAGCCTGTGGAAGCTGGTAAACGCAAGAAACAAATTGTCCCCGAGAGCCTCCAGGAAGAAGCTCAGCTCTACCAACACCTTGATTTCAGCCCAGTGAGACCAGAGTCCACCATCTGACCTCCAGAACTATAAAATACTAAAATTGTGCTGCTTTCTTTTCAGTTTTATAAGTTTATATGCAAATATACCCTAATCTTCAAGATTATGAACATCACTAGGTAAATCAGATTTGCTTGATGTACCCATGTCTACATCTGTCACGTTAAACTGATGTCAAACCACTCTGGAGCAGCATTCGTATTACAGACCAAAGAGCCTGTCAGTAGCAGGGAAAATGGTAATAGGGCACTAACTTACCTGGGCCTCACATGGTATTCATGTGTTTCTTCCTTTGGAGTACTTCATACTATTTTACGGATAACAATAATGTTCTTCATTGTTCCTATTGCATGAAACATCCATGCCTTTCAAAAACTGCTTTATTTTGATGGAATTATTAACGTACTATGATTTTACTTTAATTTTCTCTAATTATTGGCTACCTTAGTAGCTCTTAGTCAGGAAATTTGTTATAGCAAAAATAAACTAATACAAAAGAAGTATAAAACAAATCATGGTACACTATGACACACAGGACAATGATTAATGATTAATATAAAGACGAAAAATTGTATTTGTCTCTTGTGACAGGGTCATTCCCCTTGGGATGGCTCAGGATCCATGACTTGGACTCACGGATATTAAAAAACTTCCAGTACCCTACTCGGTCCAGAATTGGACACTGTCAACATGGTCCTTAAATGTGAATGAGTCCAGGCTTGGTTATGGTGCAAGGGAAAAAGGTATCATCACAGCCTGGCAAGGACAGTTAAAGAAGGAGATTGGAAGACAAGGTGGGGACACCAGTAGCCCTCTGAAAGATGGGGATCCAAACACACACTATGGAAAATGATGGCCTGGAAACAGAGGGCCATGTACACTGCTTAAAGAAATCTCACAAAAGGCGAAGTAACATAAATGTTACTTCCAGTGGAAATGGTTTGAATGAAGTAGAGAGCCGTGCAAGCAACTATTAGAAGAACGAAAATAGAACTGAAAGACTTGCCGCTGTGCGATGGACGCAGAGGGAGGGAGGCGGCTAGCTGCCGCTTTTCTACATGTGCTTTCCCAGAGGATTTAATAGAGAAAAATATGTTTGCATTCATTTTATTAAAAGTAAATATTTATTTATAAATGAAGTTCTGCTTTATGCTTTTTGACAGTATTTTTTTCTAACCAGAAGGTGAACAAGGTTGGATTTGAGTCTTTCTGATAGCACTTACTATTAGTTTTAGCTTATATAGAGTATTATTTGTTTTCTAAAAACGGGGACAAAAATAGGACCAATGTAAATTACAGATATTTACATATCAAGCTATTATTTCCACACCATGGCCAAACAATTAATGAAGGTTAAAGTTAAGTCACAATACTTTACTAATTCCATCAAAATAAAGCTGAATTTGAAAGGTATAGATGCTTCACGTAATAGGAAAAATGAAGAACATTACCATGATCCATGATCTAGTGTGAAGTACTCCAAAGGAAAGAACACATGAATGCCATAGGAACCCACAGATGTTAATGCCCTGTTACCATTTGCCTTGCTAGTGACAGGCCTTTCGGTGTATGATCGGTAATATGGAGGCTGATCCAAGGGGTTTGTCATCGGTTTAACATGATACATACCGTTATAGGTATATCATGCAAATCTAATTTACCTAGTAATGTACATAATCTTGAACGATAGGTTAGATTTGCACATAAGCTTAGAGAACTGAAAAAATAATAAAACTTCAACTCTCCTTGGAGAGTAATAGGCCCTTACAAATATTGATGACAGGACAAAGTATTGATGCTAATGAATTCAACACACTATTCTATATTGTGGCAATATAAAAGTGAATTTTGAAGATTCTTTCATTAGGAATTGCAATCTATGTCCCATATCCTTGACTCTGGGTAGGCACGTGACTTCTTTGATTAATTGAGAGTTACAGAAATGATGCTCTGTGATTATGAGGATAACTGATAAAATACCCTACATCTTCTTCCTGTAACTCTGGGGATGTTTTCTCTGAAAGGATCCGGTTCACATGAAGCAAGTCCAGCAACTCTGCCATTGCTGCTGTGCTTGTGAGTCTGTAAGAAACCTCTCTTGTTGACGCATACTCCTGACTGAGCTTCAGTCTGCCAGGCAGCATCATTTGGATATCAGATCAACAAGCCACTGTGGTTCAGCCCACGTGAGCTTTCAGATTACTGTAGTCCCAGCCAACATCTGACTACAATGACGTGAGAGATCCCAAGCAAGAATTTTCCAGCTGAGCCTTTCACCACTGAGAAAAATTTATCATTGAAAACATTATGGACAAAGCAAAGTGGCTATGTTAAGCTTGCCGTGTATAATTGATGACACAGTATTAATACCCAGAATATGAGTGCGCTCAGGAGTTCATTTATTTGTATGTGTTGATAATGGTGAGAGACACAGAAGAACTCCAGGCAAACACACAACTTCACATTTTATTCCTTATTAATAGTATCGCTTTTAAAAAGTACCTTATGTCTTCATTTTCTTCATTTCCCTATCTCCAAACAGGAGTTTATAATAATAAGTAACTCTCCGGATTGTTATAAGAATGAAATGGGATAGAACAAAATAAAGCTCTTGGCCTTAGAAAAAGTCTAACACAGCCAGCCTCTATGGGAAGTTAATCAGGGCTCCTGAAACTGGCAATTCTGTGCCATGTGCTCAACAGACACACAGAAGGTTCAGAGCTCTGTGTTCAGAGGTGGAGAGAAGGAAGGCATTTTCCTTGAAATTCCTTCTCATTCTGAGGGCATGTGCTTTTACATTTTATTGTGGCTATATGTCTTTGAATCTACACTTGAAATCTTTGGAATAAGAAAGATATGAAAAATTCAAGGTTACCTATTATTTTCTTCCTTTCATGAATGTAGCTATTGAAAATGACTATAAAATAAGAACAACCTTCTTCTTTACCAAATAAGACAGAGTCTCTCATTTAATAGGTATGGGCAGTAGTTTTTATAAACATTTACCGTGAAATTGTTCAACATAGATGAATAGTTAATGGTATTCTTTCCTGTGCAATCAAGAGTAATTATCCCTTGCAACATGGTCCTATAACATTTTCATTCAGAAAAAAATAGGTAGGAAATCAGAATAGAAAAACTAAATTATAGTTATGAAATCACACAATTACAGAAACAAAAGGAAAATGCCACAGAAAAGATAATTTTCATTTATTAAAAGAAATATTTTAATTTTAACCACACTTTTTTCATTGATTCTTAAGAAAGCACCCATCTCAATTTGTTCTAAGATAGCTTTTCTGTGTGTGTTTGTGTGTGTGTGTGTGTGCGTGTGTGTGTTTTAAGTTAGTAGAAAATAGGTCAACTGTCAGTTCTTCTACAACTGTGTTTATAACGACACACAGGAAGAGATTTTCTCTTTGCTTCCCCTATGATAAGATATAAAGTAAACCATGCATATAAAGCACAGAAGTTGCCCTCTAAAGAGCTTAAAGTATTAGCAAAACAGATTGTTTTTCCCAATGGCGTGTTTCAACAAGCCAGGTACTTGCAAAATGTTAGTGTAAAGAACAGAAATTCACTTATATGTGCATTTATGATGCCAAATACAAGCTTTTAAAATGTACTGTAGATGACTCTTTATTAGTCAGAAGCACTCACTGGGAAGGTAACGCAATGCACCCTCTCTCAGAGCCAGATGGTTTAAGCTCTTCTTGGAAAATGAAAGGGAGTGAAGGGAAAGTCACAGTGGGCAGAGCTTGATAAAACATAAACAACCTCGTAAAGAAGCATAAACCTCTACACAAAAAAATAATTGGGGCAATGCAATGAAGAAAATGTCAACCTGGTGTGATTTTTATGATGCAAAAAATAGGATTCTTTAATCCTTATAATATTATAACTATGCAATCAACTGGCAATGACCTGCTATTTTGGAAGGTTAAGCATCCATTTAGACAACAATTCACTCATCTGGTTTGAAATTCGATGATCTGTTTTGTTAAGAATTAAATAAATAGCTGAATTGATATAGGCCTAGTTAGAAATGGATCTAAATTAAGTTAGCACCTGGCATATTCAAAGTGGTTATACCATCAGACCAAGTCCCCAGAGAAAGCGGACTCATCTTTCCAAATCCAATTCAGATGCCAGCTCCTCTGGGAAGCTGTCCTCCCCTCCACAAACAAAACACTTTCAGCAATTCCACTGTGGCCAATAAATGCATGATACCTCTTATTTAATAATTATAACTTGCTTTCTCTATCTCAAAAGTAGTTTCTTGTGTAGTCTCATTAAACCATGCAGAATTCTGAGTTTTTATTTCCTAATACATTTCCCAGTCTTTCTGTAGCGTGGCCTCTATAGCACAGCTTATTTCTTCTACTTGGGATATTCTCCAGCTAATAGTATGTTGAGCTTCTTTTGCCAGTAGTTCATAACATGAAAGAGTCAGTGTATTTAAATGACTGGTAAAAGTACACGCATTCCTTGTTCCTTACAAATTGTGACACTGCAGCAAGAGAGAGCAGGGGAGAACAGCTGAAGGAGTCAGATGGGTAGACAGCACACACAGCATGGTACCTGCAGTATGGAGGGACTGGATGACCAGAGGGCCACATGGAAAAGGGAGACAGAGGACAGGGAGGCAGGTAGATCAACAGATAGACCCAAAACAGATAATTCACAATTCATTCATAAGTCATAACTAATTTGTGATGAAAATGACATCATGCATCAGTCTACACATAGTCTGGAAGATATATTCTTAATACAGACCATGGCCAAACTGAGTAAATTATGTTTTCTAAAAGTAATTGTTACCTTTGCTAACTATAACTCCCATATCATTAATGTATAAATGAGAATACGAGAAAATTTAAAAACAATGAAATAAAACTGCCTAAGATCGGAGAAGTAACACAAAACATATTGCTTATGACAGCAGTTGTCAGAGGGCTAATCTGGGAATGGGTCAAATCAGCTACTTACTCTTAAAGACCATACAAACAGTAAAAACAAAGTCACAGTGACAGTTAAAAACTGAAACACTGACAAAAGATACAGTAGACAATCACAAAGAATATTACCATAAACATATGTTAAACACAAATATACAGATGCTTTAACCAGATAAAATAAGAAGTGAGACAAAATACACGAAAATATAGAAACTGAGTGATCTAATTAGATGGACAGAGAGAAAGACAGAAGACAATGAAGGAAATTCAACATGTCTTTTGCAGGGTTTCTTGCTTTGTTCAAATTCCAGTTCTTTATTTAATCCCTGCAAGACTTGGACAAGTCATTAAAATTCTCTGTTTTCTCTTCTATCAAATAGAGTTGAAAATAACTACTGCTTCATAATAATTAATACTTTAGGGAGTAAATAAGATAACTCAAATTCTGAGTTAGTATAACTCATAGCATGTATTGTTTAATTAATGCTAGCTAGTCATAACTATACACATATGTGTGTGTGTATATATATATGGCCATAAATGTATTTGTGTGTGTGTATATATATATATATATATATATGGCCATAAATGCATTTGTGTGTGTGTGTGTGTGTGTGTATATATATATGGCCATAAATGCATTTGTGTGTGTGTGTGTGTGTATATATATATATATATGGCCATAAATGTGTGTGTGTGTATATATAGGCACTGTTAATTCCCAAGTCATTAACAGTGTTTATCTCTTGATACTGGGATTTGGATAATGTTTTTTAAAATTATTTGTGTAAATTTTGAGAAAAAGTACAAAATCCAAAGATCTGTTTTTAATTTCTAATTTTTGCCTTATAGGGATACTGGGGGAAAGCATTAAAAATGACATATGTATGAAAAATTACTTAGAAAGTCAATTAATTTTTTTGTTCCATAGGAAAAAAAAAGGATAAGATTAGGCAAACGTCTATAGAACTTTGTACCTTATATGAATTGCCTTACTTTAAGCCCCAGTAAAATTTCCCACAGGACAAAAATCTTTTCCTTTTTTTTCTTTTTCTTTTTGCCTAGCACTTCAGATAGGAGTTCATAAAGGATGTGTCTGGGACTTCACTGCCGTTCCCTGTTATATTTCAGAATTAATCATCCTTTGCATATATCTGAAGTTGAAAAGTCTGTAAAGGAATCACACATTTTTTTCCATTAACTTTTTCCTTATCGCTTCTGAAGCTCTATATGTGTTCAGCCGGCTTGCCTCTGCTTTCAGCATTTAAGGCCAGCTGCCACTAGGACAAATGAAGTGCATTCTTTGGAAGCAGTAGAGACCAAAGGTAGCTTTTATTGCCAAATACAGCAGAGCATTTTATATGAAACTTGAAGTGAAAATGCTCTTGTGACTGCATGCATTGTAATTCTATCAGTCAGCTGAAGTATATATGTGGTGTTTTAATTATGATTTCAAGAGAAAATTGCAGCAATAATGAATGATACTACTTTTAGCTCTAAATTTTACATACAAAACAGTCATCATGAATTTGTAGGTAGATTAAAATACAGAAATAGGTTGTGATATATAGGATGGTATATATAAGGAAATGTAGTCAAAAATATTTATAAAGATTTAAGTAATAATGTAAGCAAGAATAATAGATGTTATACTGTTAAAACAGTCAGATGGTAGATTCATACACAACTACACTAGTAGTTGCCTTAAATACAAATAAATCTAAGAGTTAAAGACCAAGATTGTCATACTAGAATTTTAACAACTTGTAACTGTCAATCTGCATACAAAACTCACTCCAAATACAAGGAATCAGTCATATATGTTGAAAACGAAGAGAAGGTAGAGACATATGCCAAGAACGTATTCTCCCAAAGTAGACCTAAAGGAAACTCATTACCATAATTAAAGCAAGATAGTTCATAATGATTATCAATCTAATAACAGAAAGATAGGCTAATCCTAAACTTTTATACATCTAATACCAAAAATATAACTTTAACATACAAATCAAAGATTACATACTCAAAGAAGAAATAGACACATTTGCCACCATAATAACTGACAAAAAGAAAAGGACAAATTTGTAAGAATCCAGAAGATTTGAATGATTTTGAGCAACGTGCCTTAACACGCTTTAACAACTTGACTTTATTGCTAAAATAAATAGGAAAAACAGTACCTTCAGAACAAAATACACTTTTTTTTTTTCAATGGACATGAAAAATTTAACAGTGTGATATTCTGGGCAAGAAAGCAAGCTTCAGTTAATTTAAAACGTTTAAAATCATAAAGTGTGTACTTCTGACCTCTATGGAAATTAATGTCCAAAAATAGTAACCAAAATTTTCTAACTGTATGCAAAATAACATATATACTTCTTGACTGGGTGTAGTGGCTCATGCCTGTAATCCCAGAACTTTGAGAGGCCAAGACAAGATGATTGCTTGCATCCGGGGGTTCAAGACCAGCCTGGACAACATAGCGAGATCCCATGTCTACAAAGAATTAAAAATTAGTCAGACTTGTTCATGGACGCCTGTGGTCCCAGTTACCTGGGAGGCTGAGGCTGGAGAATTGCTTGAGCTTGGGAGGTTGAGGCTGCAGTGAGCTGTGATCACACCGCTGTACTCCAGCCTGGGCAACAGAGTAGGGCATTGTCTCAAAAAACACAAAATGATAATAATATATACATACATACACTTCTCAATAACCTCTACACTTCTTATGTCAGTTAGAATGTCACAGTTGATAGATAATATCCGCTGAGTACAAATGAAAATAAGACATTTCAAAATTCATGAAATTCATTTAGGCAGCCCTTAGAGAAATAAATAGTTGTTTTTAACGGCATGTGTTAGATAAAAGAAAAAAATAAAAATCAATAATTCAGATTCCATCTAAGGAAGCTAATAAAGGAACAGCAAATTGAGCTCTAAGAACATAGAAACAAATAAAAATAGAAACTCAGTAACAATAAATCAAAAACAATAAAATAAAACAAATAAAGAGACATAATTTAAAATATTCTAACAATAAAATAGTTTTGTTCTTTGAAAGATGAATCAAATTGAGAATCTGCTAGCAAAAAATTCTATTTACCAATTACCTAGAGAAAAAATTACTAATTTTACCTAGAGAAAAATTCTAATTACCAATATCAGTAAAAACTAGAAAATCACTGCAAATACTAAAGTTGTTAGAAAAGACAATAAGATAATACTATCAACAACTTTATGCAAACTTTAGATGAACTTTAAAAATTTCTTGAAAAACACAATTTCCTAAAATTGTTATGTGATGAATTAGAAAATCTTAAAGAAATTGAATCTGTAATAAATATTCTCACAAAATAAAATCCAGGCCTAGTGGCTTCTTTGGTGAATTTTCACAAACATGTAAGAAAAACTAACAAAAATCTTATGTAAATTCTGCCATAGAATAGAAATACTAAGGCAACCCCAGAAATATGTACAAATATTATGTGTCAATTAAAAATAAAAGTAGTAATAGTAAAGAAATGATGAAGAAATACTTCCTGATTCATTTATAAGGACATATTAATTATAAAACCTGACAAGAACATCATAATACAGGAAAGTTATGGACCAGTATCTCTTAATTTGGATGAAAAAAGTCTAAAAAGCTATATATTGAATCAAGAAATAGATAAAAAGTTATATATATTATGATAGTTCAGGATTACACCCCAGAAATGCAAGATTGCAAGATTGTTGCAACATATAAAAACTATAAACAAATAAAAGAAAAACACTGTAATCCCAGCACTTTGGGAGGCAGAGGCAGACAGATCACAAGTTTAGGAGATCGAGACCATCCTGGCCAACATGGTGAAACCCGGTCTCTACTAAAAATACAAAAAATTAGCCAGGTATGGTGGCAGTTGCCTGTTGTCCCAGCTGCTTGGGAGGCTGAGATTGGAGAATCACTTAAACCTGGAAGGCAGAGGTTGCAGTGAGCCAAGATTATGCCACTGTACTCCAGCCTGGGCCACAGAGCAAAACTCCATCAAAAAAAAAAAAAAAAAAAAAAAAAAAGCAAAACAAATACATTTAACTCAATATGTGCAGAAAAATATCATTATAACATTTCTCAAACGATTTAAAAACTCTTCACAAACTATGAATATATGACCACTTTCTAAATATGCTAAATGCCATTTAAACAAAAGTTTCTAGAGATTAAATTATACAAAATAGCTAAGTAGTGAATATGCTTCCCCTGAATAAGAAAAGATGTACACTATCATCTGTATCTAAACATTGCTTTGGATGTTCTAGCAGATTCAGTAAGGCAAGAAAAAAATATAAAATTGAAGTGCAAATACAGCAGATACTTTTCACAGATGATAATATTGTATATGTAGAAAATAAAAATGCACAAAATTACAAACTAGTACACAAAGTAAGTGATTTTCCAAGTTTGCCGAATACAGATTCAATTACTAAAATAAATTGTATTCCTGTGTGTTAGCAGCAAACAACTGAAAATGATGTATTTAAAAATACTATTTACAGTAGTATAAAAATGCAGCTACTTAGGAATAAATCTAATTGAGAATTTATAAGACCTCTGCACCGAAAACTACAAAACATCACGTAGAAAAATCAAAAACCTAAATAAATGAAGGAATGCATTTATGTTCATGGAATAAAAACTCAGTACTAAAATGCAATTTATCCTCAAACTGATCTATTGATTCAGTACAACTCCAAGAAAATCTCAGCAGGTTTATGTTTGTAAACTGATGACCTGATTCTTAAATATATGTGAAAATGCAATGACCTACTGTAGGTAAAGCAATACCAAAGAAGAAAAAAAAGCCTGAAGACTTCATCTCTCATAAATCACCAATTATTGTAAAGCTTAAGTAGTTTTTTGATATTGATGCAAAAAAAAATACAATGAAATAAATGAAAAGGCTAATGGAATAGAATAAAGAATTCAAAAATAAACTCACAAATGTCTGATGACCTGATATAAGACAACGAATTTGCTGCATTTTAGTGAGAGAAGGATAACCTTTTCAATAAATGGTGCTGGGTCAATTGAATACCTATATGAAAGGAGAACAATTACCTTAATTTTACGCAAGCAAAATAATTAATTTGAGATAAATCACATACCCGAAACAATCAAGCCAGGGAAAAAAAAAAAGATAGGAAAATGCTTCCAAGAATTCAGAGAGGTTATGATTTTTAACAGAATACAAAACAATTGTAAAAGCTATATATTGCACTGAATTAAAAATCAGACTTTTGTTCATGAAATAAGAAAGAATGAAAGAAAATCTATAAACCATAGACTGAAAGGAGGTATTCATAATGCATACCTGACAAAAGGACTCATAGCTAGGCAACACAAAGGAATCCTCCAAATAGTCTTTTAGATGCGCATAACCAAATTAACAAAAACTCACACACAGGAAAACGACTTGAATAGTCACTTCACGAAGTGAATTTCAAAATGTTGAATAATGCAAAGATGATCACTGCCAGTAGTTCTTAGAGAAATGGAAATTAAATGCAGTGAAAACCATGACCCAGGCCGGGAGTGGTGGCTCATGCCTGTAATCCCAGCACTTTGGGAGGCTGAGGCGGGTGGATCACGAGGTCAAGAGATAGAGACCATCCTGGCCAACATGGTGAAACTCTGTCTCTACTAAAAATACAAAAATTAACTGGGCTTGGTGGAGTGTGCCTGTGATCCTAGGTACTTCGGAGGCTGAGGCAGGAGAATTGCTTGAACCAAGGAGGCAGAGGTTTCCAAAGCTGCTAGTATTAAAACATATGCAACAGGAAAAATGAAAGTTAAAATCTAATTAAAATATTTGTGCCAAACATAACTATCTCTCTCATAGAGCGTTTTTGTACAATGCAGATATTTCCTTGAACATTCTTTATGATGAAGAGGATGTGTAATTAAAGTAAAAAAAACTGTGGTCTTCCTCAGTAATTTTAATGATTATTCCCAAGTGAGCAGGCTAAATGAGTGACACCATTTGTAGACAGGCTAAACAGATGATGGATTTGCAATCATACAACTGGCAGTATTGGGAGGTATAGCCAAATCTCCATTTATTTGTGATAAGTCAGAGAATAATAAGATTCTTTGCTAAAATCTTAATTCTTATCCCCTAACCTCTCATTTGACAAATAAGGAAATGAATGCAGAAATTTGAATCATATTTTACAAATTACCCTATTTTCCAGTATGGTGAATTACAGAGACCCAAAATTGTGAGTCTTTTGAAATAGTAATGGTAGACAACACCTCTCTCTCTGACAAGCACACCGCAGAACCAGTGAGCTATCCCTTCTGAAGGAATTCTGGAAAGCCATTTGCCAAAAAAAAAAAAAAATTTTTTTAGTTAGGGAAAAGATCTGTAATAATTGTATTACACTATTTGTCTTGCTGGCTATGTTGATAATCAAAGTAGCTATATGTCTTCAGGTTGAAATTTTAAACAAGGTTATAGAGCAGTTGTTTCTGAACTGCAGTTCAGGGGCAATGTCTCCATTCTACAAAGTAGCAATTGAGCCACTGCCTTGGTTAGAATAGGATGCACAAAGAAGAAAACAGCCTTGTACCAACAAGAACTCTATGAGCAACTTTTCAGCAATAGAGATGCAGGATTACCTAATCCGTGCTTGTACCTAACTATGGATACCTTACCTAAGGAGGCCGTCTTACATGCAGAGAGCATGGGAATTTCTACCCATGAATCAAGTAAATGATAAAATTAGAGGTAGGATACCGTTATAAAGACACACTTTGTTGTACTTATATTTATTTACATCATCTTTTGAATGACTGTTTTATGTAACATCAGGAATACGTACATGTATATTTGCTATCACTTAAACACTGAAATCGTTTGTAGAGGTCACAAAAAAAAAAACATAAAAGGAGATGGTCAATGTGTTCACTTTGCAGATGTCGTTCTAATCAACTTTAAAGTTCCTTTTCCTGATTTGTAAAATGAAAATACTTGAGTTTTCTTGCAGTTCAGTAATTTTCATTAAGGAATATAAATATCTGTATGTCATCACATTTTCCTTCTGCAGGCAAATGCCCACAAGAAGCCCAGTTAAACTTTAATAACTTTCTCGATACCATTTTGTTGTGTGAGAAAGTGACACCCACTTATGAAACTCTTTTTCTGTGTATCCTGGAGTTAGCTAAGCCTTAAGTAAGTTCTCTCCTAAATACTTAAAACAACCCCACGAGGATACTATTACTGCGTTATTATCCCAAGTTATAACTTATGAGGACTCTATGACTTCTGCTATTATTCCCAGTTTGCAAGTGAAGAATAGGTATGCTGAGTACCCAAGGCCCAGGCAGCTAGTTTGAGTCTGAACTGAAATTCCCACTCATCATATCTCACCCCAAGGCCCGAGGTGTTCACTATTTGACACTGTGATACCACAGAAAACGTAAAAGCAAAACAAATACAGGCTTTGCCAAATATTGCTGTGTTATGCATCACCATTCAATATTATGTTGTCCCTACCAGAACATGAATTCCAGTGACCACCTTCATCTCAGTACTCAATGTACTTGCTGTGCCTTTATGATGAAGCAAGGCCCTTCTCATGAATATCTCTTCCTTCATGTTTATTAATAGTCATTCTTGCATTGCTCAGCTGAGGGGCTAGTTTGCCTGTTTAATTAAGTTAATCATGAATATCTCTCTCCTTTAATCCATGTGGTTTGTTTTTTGTTTTAGGTCTCAAAGTTCACACTTTTTTCTAAATTCTCGCTGGCCCCTTGACATAGCTACTGTATACCTGCTAGAGGATTTTCTCTGCTTCAGTGAATATGAGAGCGGAGATGGAAACCCCATGCAGGGGAATCTAATGCTCAGCATCGTTTTATTGTACTAGGCTTCCTTTCAATTCATTGACTAATTAATAACACGATTAAGTCTTATTTTCAGATTTATCTTGAGCACTATGATTTTACGAATATGGTCTCTATCATATGAAAGCTAATATTTGTATCATCCTACTTATATCATGATGCACCCTCACATATATGATCTTATTTATTCTCTTACCAATTTTTTGAGAGAGGTACCACCATGTCAGTTTTACAGATGATAAATGGAACCTCAGACAATACCTGAGAGATGATGCACTGCTTTCTTTTTTTTTTGTATTTTATTTTAATATTATTATACTTTAAATTCTAAGATACGTGTGTAGGACATGCAGGTTTGTTGCATAGGTATACACGTGCCATGGTGATTTGCTGCACCCATCAACCCATCATCTACATTAGGTATTTCTCTTAATGTTATCCCTCCCCAATATCCTCACCCCACCACAGGCCCCCTCGTGTGTGATGTTCCCCTCCCTGTGTCCATGTCTTCTCATTGTTCAGCTCCCGCTTATGAGTGAGAACATGCGGTGTTTGGTTTTCTGTTCTTATGTTAGTTTGCAGGGAATTATGGTTTCCAGCTTCATCCAGGCCCCTGCAAAGGACATGAACTCATCCGTTTATAGCTGCATAGTATTTCATGGTGCGTATGTGCCACATTTTCTTTATTTAGTCTATCATTGATGGGCATTTTCATTGGTTTCAAGTCTTTGCCATTGTGAACAGTGCCGCAATAAACGTACGTGTGCATGTGTCTTTATATAATAGAATGATTTATAATCCTTTGGGCATATACTCAGTAATGGCATTGCTGGGCCAAATGGTATTTCTTGCTCTAGATCCTTGAGGAATTGCCTCACTGTCTTCCGCAATGGATGAACTAATTTACACTCCCACCAATTTTGGATTGGATTGGAACGATTTTGTGTAAAATCGTTCTTATCTTCACATCCTCTCCAGCATCTGTTGTTTCCTGACCTTTTAATGGTGGTATTTCTAATTGGCATAAGATGGTATATCATTGTGGTATTGATTGCATTTCTCTAATGACCAGTGATGATGAAATTTTTTTCGTATGTTTGTTGGCTGCATAAATGTCTTCTTTTGAGAAGTATCTGTTCACACCCTTCTCCCACTTTTTATGGGATTGTTTGTTTTGCCGCCTTCTTGAAGAGCTGTCTTCCTCAGCTTTCCCAACTTCAGTTTCCTCTTCTATGCAGTGGGAATAGTATTGTCAAATGGTGTTGTTGACAGCCCTTCGTAAAATATGTCTACAGCGTGCCTAGCATATTACATTCAAACAGAACCTGGCACAATCGATATGCAAAATAGATAGTAACTGTTATCACTGTGATCAAATTAAGTCTATTATCCTAATAAATGGCAAGGAAAGACTAAAACTGAGGTTTTTTTGGCTCCAAACCTAAACACTGTGCTATGCTCATGAAGTCCTTTGAAAATGAAACATTCTGCTATTTCAAACACATAAATTTTAGAGACAATATGAAATTGTAATTTGAAAGTTACATATTTTTAGTTTCTGATATTATTAACGAATCTTGTGATACATCATTCCATCTGAATTATTCCACAGTGAGAACATCCCGAGTCCCTGTGACTGTTTTCATTAACTTTGTTAATGACCCTGCCCCTAAATTTCTACAGAGAATGTGGTCTTGATGAGCAGTGATTTCATCATGGCCTAATAAAAATAATAGTAGAGGAAGTTGATAGATGATAAGGTTATACAATGACTCTCTACACAACCTACCTTTTGCTTTGTTAACGACAAGTATTTTGGGGAATATATCATTCTCAGCAATATGATCTGTTAGTATCTGCCTGGGCTTCCTTAAAATTACAATGAGTCCAATGTGATGGATCCTTTGTATAATGGGATTTTAAGCCGGTTAGTGTAAATTCATGTATAGCTGCTATCTTTATGAAAATCTAGTGAAAAGTATTTACATTCCATAATGTCTACACATGGAATGGTGTTTAGTGTTCTTTCCTTTGATGTTTCCTTAAGCGTTATTTGGAAAATACTAAAACTTCATTAGCTTGAAAAATGATCTTTGCTTATAGCGATTTGTAGAGAAAAAAGTTTCTTCTTTTCCACAAATGCTTTGGAAAATATATTTGATATTCTTAAGAACAAAGCATTCAAAATATGGCATACTAAATAAGGCTGGTAAGCAGTTGAAAGATATTTTTAAAAGCTCATTTGAAGTCCACTGCATTCAAAATCAGATTTAATTAGATTGGATTTATCATTCAGAAAATGGAAGTAATTCTAGCATATTGCATTATTCAATACTTTATACCCAGTACTGTTATTATTGAACATATCAACTGCCATGGTATTCATGGTGTGTGTGTGTGTGTGTGTGTGTGAAAATTTTTTAAATAACCATTTATCAACTATTTTAACCAGGCTAGGAAAATAATACATTTGGGAATATTTCTCCTATAGCTCACAAGATTTTCATTTTCATTGCAGAGATTTCTTTTAAGAGGAACTATTGAAAATTTAATGTAGCAAGTATGACTAATCAAACAGATAGCTTTTCTCCTTTTGGAAGAAGTATGTTATTCGTATTTCAGAAATGGGAAGCTAGAACTATTGCATTTCTAAGGATGCTCTTTGCCTAAATCCACAGTCTGAAGGTATCCCTGAAGCTGAACTGACAAGAAATTCCCCATGGTCAATTCATCTGTGAAATAAAAGTCAGGAAGGCAGGGATGAGCAGACGGGGAAGGCTGTGGGAGGGGCAGTAGGTGAGGACAATACTGTTGTCCCTGGACAGAGACGCAGGCACTGCTAACCCCACAGGAGCAGGGTCAGGCACGGGATGCCCAAGGGACTGCCTGGGGCAAATGGCCTTATACTTCCCTCCCCAACTCCACAGTCCCAAGGCTGAGCAAGAGAATCCCATCTTGCTTCCACGGGTAAAGAGGGCCAAAACTCGCAGTAACGTCATTGGACAGCAAAAGAAAAGCTGAGAAACATCCACATAATGAGGCGGGGTCATTTCTTTTAGAACTTTATAGTAGGAGGGCTCCCCACCCGACTCTCATAGTCAGCATTTTCACACCCTCTGAAGAAGAGAAGTTGGACTTCTCACTTAAATCCACACTTACTTTGATTTCAGTAATATATGACATTTCTTACAAACAGCATTGAGCAATGTATATGACTTACATATCATAAGGAATTCTGAGAATGAAAAAAGGAACCCTGGGGATCCCCTTAGCCCCTCATGCCCTCATATGCACTTATGAGGAAAAAAACCAACAAACAAAAACGACTTTCAGTTGACAGTGCTGTATTTTCAAGGAACTGCGAAGTACTGTAAGTTACTGAAAGAGCAGTGCTGCTATTTAACGTCCACAAGAGATTTTAAAATAAATGACAATATAACTTTAATTTATAGGATTCAACTTTATTTACTGTTGTCGTTTCATAGTTTCATGTTTTCTTTGAGGTGTTTAGGCAAAGGTATAGGAAAATATCTTTCAGATTGTTCTGGTTTGTAAAGTTCCCATTTGCTGGGACTGAGAATTTTCTTGGTCTTTGTCTAAATGTGCAGCCACTCCTGGAGGTAGCTCCGATAATTTGTCTCTGATCCTTCCTTGCAGGTTCTCCTAGGAAGCCCCACTCCAGCCCCAGGCATTGAGGTTTCCCTGTGCTTTCTCACGGTTGCGTCCGTCTGTGTCTTGCAGGCTGACCAGTTCCTGCTGATGCTGAGGTTGCTGTGGTATAAAAACCTTCTATTTAGTGCACAGGCCTACATACAGTACCGGATTCTGATTCTATCCTGCTAGGAATTCTGCTTTCATCTCTGACTCGGGACAGCAGCTCACTTCTTGCCACAACACCAGTGAGCTGAATTTTTCTGATTCCTTTCCATCCAAGATAAAACAACAGCTTCTTATTCTAAGATCTAGGCCAAGATCACGATTTCTAGTGCCCAGAAAGGGACTTATATCCCTATGTATCCTACTAATTACATAATATGTGTATGTGTGTGTCTGTGTGTGTGTGTGTGTGCATATGTGGTGTGTCTGGGTATATGTATGCACATAGGCACACATGCATGCACGTGCGTGTGTATGCATGTGTACGGGATCTTCAACCAATTAGAGTAATTTGGCTTCAGCTACACAACTGCTATGGATCCCCTATATTTTTCAATCATCTGGAAATTCTCCTTCTTACTTTCACTTTACTTATGACCTATTAGTCTAAATGTTATGGAATAGAACGTATACACTATGGTGGGTTACATTCCTCTGTCTTTTCAGCATAAATGACAAGAGGCCTATGGAGCACGTTTATATCTATTTAATGTGAGAATGGCTCAGAATTCTCTACTTAGGACCTGTCCTCTGCTATTCAGTTAGGGCCGTGGTGGCTTCACACATGAGTTACAAAGCCTAAGGTGATAGCGTTTTTCTTCTTGTTCGTTTTATGACAAACTATAGCTAAAAATGATTTATTTCTTGAAAATTTGCTTGGAAAATTATGAGCTTGACACAATTTTCTAGGAAAAATCTCTTTGGCTAATGTCTCTATTTTCTCTATTCAAATTGCCTCTTTGGAGTCAAGTTATAGAATGATTCATTTTGCTCCGATTTCTAAAACTTTTGGCACAATGGTGTACATATTTCATTGTAATTTTTCAAATATCCCCTGTAATTGCAGTAATTTTCTCATTTCTATTTTTTCCAGAAATAATTTATTTGTGCAACAACTCATTTTTATTTTAAAATGTATATTTTTTCATTTGATTATGCTTTTGTTTAAAATTTGATATGCAATTTTAATATAAATATTGCAAGTAAAAACTAAATACCATCAAATGAAAGTAAGTACATAATAAGGTAAATGCCTTCTCTGTAATACAAGCCTGTGCTTTTATGTTATTACATGCACATTTTTAATATAAACATACAAAATATAAAAAGCTTTTCATATAAATGTACCAAATAAAAAGAAACATAAAAGCCAAATACTATAGAAGTGGAATATATATGTATATGTATAATATAATATATATGTATATATATTAAGATATATATATGTATATATATTAAGATATATATATGTATATATATTAAGATATAT
>CAUYLG010066567.1:0-109777 GCA_963573385.1 Cacajao melanocephalus
GGTTCAGCTGTGCTTGCTGTGAAACTCTCAGTCCTCAGCGTTTCCAATTGCTGTTCTCCTTGTGGGGATGGGACCAGCCGAGCCTGACTCAAAGGGCACCCCATCCCGTATACTCTGCTCCGAGAAGCACCATGCCAGGGCGCTGGCAAAACAGCCGCGCTGGCCAAAAAAGTCATGCTGGTGACCCATGTGGCTGCTCCGCTGGGAATCTCCTGGTCTGTGGGCAACAAAAATTCATCTGAAAATGTGGCATCCACTCGCTCTCTGCGCTTTCACTGGGAGCTATAATCCTGAGCTGTTGCTAATTGGCCATCTTGGATCTCTCTCTCGTTTTTTTTATAATGTTACTTCTTATTCGATGTGATTGAGAAATATAATTTCATCATAGGTATAGATATACTTAACCAAAGTCCTGGTCATTTCAGCTTCTGCTATGTGATTCCTAAACATCGTAGTCACGCAGAAAGTATAATTCTTTGCTCTTTCTTCTATTTTTTCTTTTCTTTTGTAGAACAGATCTTACTTCGTCATCCAGACTGGAATATAGTGGCATGATCTTGGCTCACTGCAACTTCTGTCTCCCAGGTTCAAGTGATTCTTGTGCTTCAGCCTCCTGAGTAGCTGGGATTACAGACACCCACCACCACACCCAGCTAATTTTCATATTTTTAGTAGAGATGGGGTTTCACCATGTTGGCCAGGCTGGTCTCAAACTCCTGACCACAAGTGATGTACCCACCTTGGCCTCTCAAAGTGATGGGATAATAGCATGAGTCCCTGTAGCTGGCCCCTTTCTCTCTCTAATAGTACTCTCTCACGACTTTTTTCAATAAGGCTATTGTATTAGTCTGTTCTCATGCTGCTAATAATGACATACCCGAGACTAGGTAATTTATAAAGGAAAGAGGTTTAATGGACTCAGTTCCACATGGCTGGGGAGGCCTCACAGTCATGGTGGAAGGCAAAGGAGAAGCAGTGTCACATCTTACATGGTGGCAGGCAAGAAGAGAATGTGCAGGGGAACTGTCCTTTATAAAACCATCAGATTTAGTCAGACTTATTCACTATCAAGAGAACAGCATGGGAAAAACCTGCCCGTAAGGATTGAATTACTTCCCACCAGGTCCCTCCCACAAGACATGGGGATTATTACAATTCAAGGTGAGGTTTAGGTGGGGATTCAGCCAAACTACATCAGCTATAAACTAAATTCTGTATCCATTGACTTTAAAGCTGGAAATTTGTATGGGTTATCAGGCCTCTGGTCCTGAGAAGATTGTTACCAATTAATGCCTTGTATAACTGGATTGCTGAGGAGAAGGGAGAGTAAGGCAGTGAAAAGGAAGAGGCAATAGGTTTGAGGAAGATACTATTGGTTTCTTAACCCAACCCCCATTTTTTCAACCATTTTCTCTTGCTTCCCTTTCACTATAAAGGCTGAAAAGTGAGATATTCCTTTTTCCTATGCAGCTGGTATTAAATCTGTCACACAGTTCAGGCCAATAAGACAATGAAATTCACTGTGGGGTGGGTGAAGGATGGCACTTCTGAGTAAGGCTTTTGTCTCCTTATAAAAGGGAAAGCTAGAAGAAGAGAGTTCCTGATGCTACCTATCCCTTATTTCTTTCCCATCCTCTGATAGTGAGGCAACAGGCATGACAATCAAAAGGTAAAAGCTAAAAATGGTACAGCAGAGAGAAGGAACGTAGGTCCTTGATAAACTTGCTTAGCTGCTGAAACAGTCCTAATTCTGGACACCTTGTGCTATAAGTGTTCACACAGTTTTAAGCTACTGTTAGGTATTTGCAGCTGAAACCATACCTAACCAATATACAATTTTCAGTATGTATAGATTCTGCTTCATTTTCTAAGGAACTTGGAAATGGAATATACAAGAAAGTATTTTATTCTTCATCTTCATGAATATTTATCAGTTGTATCCTAATGTAGAATTCTGTTTTCTTTTTCACATAGTATACCAAATAAATTCTATCTCATCATCACCTATTGTTCCAAGCTTCCTTAGAAACAATGCCTATATACTGGGCTTCTGGGAAGAATAAGATGGTAAGAGAGTGACACCTTATGATGCTGCTTTGGAAACTGAGGCAGTTAAATATCACTCCTCACTAAAGAATGGAGTTTTAGACCGGAGTAACGTCTTTTCTTATTCCTCGCTGCCCCTCTTCCACAATGCCTAACGTTTGGCTTTTTATCAAACCCCAGGGCACTCTTGGGAACTATGCTTAAGAATTAACAAGGACAGATCCATTATCTTTCCTTAGATGGCAGCTACTTACTTGGCTGGATTAAATGCTCAACAAACTTTAAAGGACCAGTGCCTAGGAGGCAGAGAAATCCCAGCAGCAATTCAGCCAGGCCTGGTCCTGTGTCAGTTACACGGCTAATTGCTTTCTCCACAGCTCTTGGTCTAATGGTAGACCTTTTAGTATTCTGCTTTCCAGATGTAGCCACTTAGCTGGGGTACCATTAAAGTCCCCAAAGGGATAACTTTAGTTTTTAACAAAGCAGGGAAAAGTTCTTTTTCAATCAAAATAATTATCACACAGCCCTATTACATTCTTGTTGACATTACCTATTTCGATTTTTTAATCTCATCTCTCTCCCCAAATTTTTATTAGGATGTTATGAGGTACAAAATCCTTGAAAAACATATCACATACTTTTATCTTCTAATTTGCTACACATTAAGTGTTACAATCCCTGGATCTCACAAATGGGTGGGAGGACAAAGTTTCAGAGTGAAAAGTGTGAACCTTAACCATTAAAGTTAGGAAAATTACTACATTGTGGTTTGGCTGGAGCTGCTGAAAGTTTCATTATGGAAAAACAATACTGTAAATACTTCCTGATAATACAAGAGTTTTAAAATTTTGAATGCTGTGGCCGGGCGCAGTGGCTCATGCCTGTAATCCCAGCACTTTGGGAGGCCGAGGCGGGCGGATCACGAGGTCAAAAGATCGAGACCATCCTGGCCAACATGGTGAAACCCCGTCTCTACTAAAAATACAAAAATTAGCTGGGTGTGGTGGTGTGCACCTGTAGTCCCAGCTACTTGGGAGGCTGAGGCAGGAGAATTACTTGAACCTGGGAGGCTGAGGTTGCAGTGAGCCAAGATCGCGCCACTGCACTCCAGCCTGGCACCTGGCGACAGAGCAAGACTCTGTCTCAAAAAAAAAAAAATTTTTTTTTTTGAATGCTTACAGTGCATTCAGAGCAGATCATATACAAATCAATACTGGGTCTACAATAACAAAAACTCTGCCCTGACATTTAAGGCCTTATACAATTTAGTACTGTAACAGTCAAGCCAAAAGAAAATATAAAACTGGAAGGTGAGGAGCGGGAGAGAAAGAGTGCGCATGTGCACACGCACTCGTCTCTAAAACCAAGTGCTTAGATGGTTGGTGCAAGTTTGCAAGGAGACCATACACACACACACACACACACACACTTTCTCTCTCACTCTCTCAGTTTAAAATAATTCTACAATGCAGTATTAAGCTTTTCTTTTAAACAAACTATCAAAGCTTAAGGGCCCAGAGACTCAGAAACCACAAAAGAGGTTGCAGCCTGGTAAAGAAATAGGCAACAATAAAGGCTCAAATAGTTTGGCAGGTCCTCTGTATAAACCATAAACTGGTCGAATGCTCTAATTCTGCCTTGCCATCTTAATTTAATGCAGCAAAAAATTCTTACCATAATTTGTTAACATATTCATCTGATTATCTTTGTGTCTAACCAGGAGTTCTGATAAGCTATCTTTATTTTTACAAAGTCAGGCAAATGAAAAAACTTCAACTTTGTGTTTTAGACATAAGTGATATTTTTTAGAATGCTGACCACAGACTAGAAGTCTATCCTAAAGAAGGCAGGCAGGCAAGCAGGCAGGGAAAACGAATGAAATTGCAGCTAAGCACTGTGTGGCTCACGCTGGTAATCCCAGCTACTTGGGAGGCTGAGGCAGGAGGATCACCTAAGGAATTTGAGACAAGCCTGGGCAATACATATTGAAATCCTGTCTCTTAAAAAATTTAAAAATTAGCCAAGCATGGCAGCACATGCCTGCAGTCTCAGCTACTTGGGAAGCTGAGGCAGGAGGATCCCTTGAGCCCAGGTGTTTGGGGCTGCAGTAAGCTATGATCATGCCACTGCACTCCGGCCTGGGTGACAGAGCAGGACTCCATGTCTCTAAAAATAAAAACAAATTTTTTTAAAAAAGGACTCTACGCTGCCTAACAGTAATACTTATCCACATACTTCTTGACAATCACAGTGATCCAACACAGAAGAACATCGGCAGCTGGTGAAATTGTCCTGTTCCTGTCTCATCTCCTGCTGCTCTCCATCACAGTATTAAACTACTTGCATTTTTTCTGAACATATCATGCTGTTTCATTTTCTTATATCTGCTATTCTCTTATGTATGGAATGTTCTCTACTTTCTCTGTCTGGGAAACTTCTATTTACCTTTCAAAACCTGTTAAAGCATCATTTCCTCCAGGAAGCCTTCTCTGATGTCTACCAGAATTCTCAGTACTTGCAAATACTTACATTATATTTATCATATTAGAATGTAATTATATTTTCATGTGTCTGACTCCCCTATAAGATAGTGAATACTTTTATGTCTTATACGTCGCTCTGCCACTAGTATCTAGCATGGTGTTTGGCACATTGTAGATATTCAAATATTTTTTATTGAACTGAACCCACGAAGGCTTATGAGGGTCTGACTGAATTAAGAAAATTATTCATGGACTAATTTCTGGAAACTTGACCCCAGGCTTCCCCCAGGTTAGAGATACCAGGTAGAATACATGAAGAATAAAATCAAATGCCTTGATTTTTAAAAAGGGATTTGTGTGCACTAAGTCTCTCACCAGAGACATTTGGAAAAACCTTTGTTCAATTTTTGATTATGGTCTAAAATGATAAATTGTTCCAATTATATAGAACCTCCCACTCTATTATATTATAATGTAGACAAACCAGGAAGTGCTAACTGAATCCTATTAACCTTCACAGCACATTACAACCGCCTAGGGGAAGAGAGGAGAGCAAGGATAAATACAAAGGCCATAAACATACTGATAGGTGTCAGGCAGGAGCTAAGAGGTTGGAACTTCCAGTCCTCACCTCTAATTAACAAGTCACTACAGTAAAGCAATTGCAGATTTCAACCATGGTACGGGAGGCTGATAATACCTCCAGTATTAGTTTGCTAGACCTGTCCTACCAAAATACAACATAACAGGTGGCTTAAACAACAGAATTTTATTATCTCTCAGTTCTGGAGGCCAGAGGTGTTACCAGAGTTGGTTTCTTTGAAGGATGTCAGCAAGAATGTGTTTCATGCCTCTCCTAGCTTCTGGTAGCTTGCTGGCAGTCGTTGGTGTTCCTTGGATTTTGGCAGCATAAATCCAATCTTCACATGGTGTTCTCCCTGTATGTGTGTGTCTGTGTTCAATTTCCTCTTTTTATAGGACACCAGTCATATTGGAGTAGGGGCCCAACTTACTTCAGTATGACCTCATATTAACTAATGCCAACTACAATGACCCTATTTCCAAATAAGGTCACATTTTAAGGTACCTGGGGTTAAGACTTCACCATAAAAATTCAATTCAATTCATAACAGCTCACAAAAATGTACTGATGTCCTAATTCTTAGAAGCTGTGAATGCTACCTTATATGGTGATTAAATTAAGAGCTCTGAGATGAGGAGATTATCCAGATGGGTCCTCAATGCCATCACAAGTGTCCTTATAAGAGAGCACCAAAGAGAGATTAGATACAAACAGACAGGAGAACACAATGTGAAGAAAGAAGCAGAGATGGAAGTCACGTAACCACAAGCCAAGAAATGCTGGCAGCAACCAGAAGCTGGAAAAGGCAAGCAAACGATTCTCCTGGAGAGCCTTCTCAGGAGGATATGGTCCTCTTCAACACCTTGGTTGCAGGCTTTTGGCCTCCCAAACTGTGAGATAATAAATTTCTTTTCTTTCAGGCCACCTAGTTTCTGGTAATATGTTATAGCACCTACAGGAAACTAATATACATATAATCTCATAATTTAAACATAATTATCTCCCTTCCAAGAGAAGAGAAGCAGCAGATAAAAGACAACAGGTGACAAATTCCGAACAATTATACCCGTAACCACAAACCCCCACAACCAGCATTTTTAAAAAAGGGAAAGCCAGGCACAGTGGTGTGCACTTGTAGTCCAGCTACTCAAAGGCTGAAGAGGGAGGATCATTTGAGTCAAAAAGTTTGAGTCCAGCCTGGGCAACATAGTGAGACTCCATCTCTTTAAAAAAAAAAAGTGGGGGAGTGAGGAGAAAAGTCCATATTGAAACACCACCACAACAAAAGAAACTACAGAGTACATCACATTAGGTAAGGGTGAATACTATTACATGGCTCTCTAATTTCTATTATATAAAAAATGTGTTTTGGCGGGACATGGTGGCTCAGGCCTGTAATCCCAGCATTTTGGGAGGCTGAGGAGGGTGGCTCACCTAAGGTCAGGAGCTCAGAACCAGCCTGGCCAACATGGCGAAACCCCATCTCTACTAAAAATACAAAAATTAGCCAGGTGTGGTGGCGCATGCCTGTGATCCCAGCTACTTGGGAGGCTGAGGGAGGAGACTCGTTTGAACCTTGGAGATGGAGGCTGCAGTGAGCTGAGATCATGCTACTGCACTCCAGCCTGGGAGACAGAGTAAGAGTCCATCTCAAAAAAAAAAAAAGTCTTTTAAGCTGCAATGTAAAATGTATTTCTTACTCTGATTCATAAACCAAAAGGATTGAGACTTCTAGTTTTTAGCTTGGCATATAAGGAGCTTAGAATAGCAGTTGTCACTCCATCCTAACAACAAATAAAAACCTGAACTGAAAAACTGAACAAGTCTTCATAGATAAATCAGAAATGTGAGTTCACAGGGCAAACTGTTGTCCCCCAAATCGGAAGATATAGAGAATCACATATATACCCAGTATATCATGTCCACCTTTCAACAGGACATACTAAAAGGCAAAAACACACTTTGAAGGAACAGAATAAGCATCAGAACCAGTGAGATATGGCAGAACTACCAGAATTAACAGTCCAGGAATTCCAAAACACTATGATTAACATCAACAACATGTAAGAACAGATGGCTAATATAAGAAGGGCAATTGAAAATTCTAAGAAAGAGTAAAAAACAGAAACTTCTAGGCTTCTGAACACATGGAGGTGCGGGAGTGTGGCAGGCCCAGGAAGGGCATGGAAGCTCTTCACCCCTTCCCAACAATGCATCTCCTTATCTGGCTTTCATCTGTATCCTTCATAATATCCTTTATAACAAACTGGTAAACATCAGCCATCCACAGGTATCCTCTCTCCATGGACAGCAGGACAATGTCTTAGGACCCAAGAGAGCCAGGAGAGAGCAAGACTAAAGCCAGAAATCCATCTCTGTCCCTACTGCCTACTGGTCTTTTCCAGTTAACACTTCTTCAGCAAATACATGTCGCATAGCCGTGCTGCTCAGAGGTCTCCAGGCTTATAGGCAGAAAAGGATCTGTGGCCCAGGATCGCAGTAGCAACAATATTCTCATCAAAGCAGCCACAGTGATACAGCAGAAGGTCAAGAGACAGAAAAAAAGCACAAACCCCTGATTTATAAGAGAGAGGCAGACTTTAAAGGTTGTCTCCTAAGACAATAAGTGAGCTCAAGGGGAAGCTTATAACCAGTAAGCTTCAGAGTGGTGAAAAAAGAGCCCAGCCAGGCCCAAAGGGAAAATCCTACAGAAATAGACAAATATTAAAAAGAAATCATAATTTCAAGATGCGGAGCATTCACATGCGCAGAGGGTGAGCAAGAATTTAGTCAGAAAATAAAGTTACTCTTTCTCGACACTTAGCTTAAGCCAAAATAAAAAATGAAAGAAAGAAAAAAGAGACAGAGAGAGAGAGAGAGAGAAAGAAAGAAAGAAAGAAAGAAAGAAAGAAAGAAAGAAAGAAAAAGAAAAAAGAAAGAAAAGAGAGGAGAGCTACCTGGCCAGGTTTGGTGGCTCATGCCTGTAATCCCAGCACTCTGAGAGGCCAAGGCAGGTGGATAACCTGAGGTCAGGAGTTCAAGACCAGCCTGGCCAACCTAGTGAACCCCTGCCTCTACTAAAAATACAAAAATTAGGCTGGGAGTGGTGGCTCACACCTGTAATCCCAGCACTTTGGGGAGGCTGGGGCAGGTAGATCACCTGAGGTTGGGAGTTCAAGACCAGCCTAACCAACATGGATTAAATCCCGTATCTACTAAAAATACAAAATTAGTCGGATGTGGTGGTGTACACCTGTAATCCCAGCTCCTTGGGAGGCTGAGGCAGGAGAATCACTTGAACCCAGGAGGCAGAGGTTGTGGTGAAACAAGATCACGCCATTGTACTCCAGCCTGGGCAACAAGAACAAAACTCCATCTCAAAAAAAAACAAAACAAAAATTAACTGGGTATGGTGGTGCACGCCTGTAATCCCAGCTACTTGGGAGGCCAAGACAGGAGGATCATTTGAATCTGTGAGGTGGAGGTTGCAGTGAGCCAAGACGGTACCACTGCACTCCAGCCTGGACAACAGGGCGAGACTCCGTCTCAAAAAAAAAAAAAAAAAAAAGAAGAAAAAGAAAGCCACTCATACACCAATAAGCACACTCCAAGCATTAGTTTTTTTTATATGCAGGGAGTGACAAGTCAGCATTACTCTTGCACCAAAGTACACATGCAGGAGGGAAGTCCTATGTGTTCAGTAAGTAAGGGCGGGGCTTTAGAAATAAGTTCACACTTCATCACACACCAGAGGACACACTCAGGGAAGAAGGCTTTCTTGTGAAAGGAGTGTGGGCAAGGCTTCTTATAGAAGGCAATTCTCATTGCATATCAGAAAGCCCACTCAGGGGAGAAGCCTTTTGTATGCAAGGAGTGTGGGCAAGACTTTACCTAGAAGTCAACTGTGCGTGAGAGAACATACTTGGTAGAAAAGCCTTACAGATGCCAGAAATGTGGACAAATTAGGTATAAATCATCCTGCTATAAGCATTTGAAGGTACACTCAGGGGAGAAGGCTTTTTTGTGCAGGGAGTATAGGCAAGACTTCAGCTTGAAGACATCTCTTACCAGACACCAGAGGATACACTCAGGGAAGTAATTCTACTTCTTTACAAAGCTGTAGCCAAGGCTGTGCACCTTGTTTATGGATATATCATGAAGGCAGAAGGGATCCAGAGGGCTAAGAGAACCTGAACTCGGCCCAAGTTATTCCCCGAGATTCTGAGAAAAGAGGTCAAGATTTGGGAAACAAAGATACGAGGTAAGGAGATGGGATTACCTGACTCTTGAGGAAATGTGGTCTCTTTCCTACTGAGCTGATGTTCCAGTGTTGTATTTGTGCCAGGCCATACTTCCCAAGGACTGTTCTTAGCCAGTGACTGTAGGTCGGGCATTGAGAGCCTCATCAATCTCCTTAGATGGCACAGCAGTCTAGGACCCCTCCACCAAACCTTTCCTCCCTCTGTTTTTCCCTCTGGCAGCTCTCCCAACATTCCTTGGTGCTATGGTTTGAACAATGTTGTCCCTTACAAAATTCATGTTGAAACCTAATCACCAATGTAACATTATTAAGAGGATGTGATTAAGTCATGAGGATGGAGTCTTCATGAATGGCATTAGGTGCCCTTATTAAAGGATTTGGCAAAGGGAGTACATCACCTTACCCTTTCCTCTGACTGCTATGTGAGGACACAGAGCTCCTCTCCTCTGGAGGATGCTGTGTCAAGACACCATCTTGGAAGCAGACAGCAGCCCTTGCCAGATAACCAAATCTGCTGGCACCTTCATGTTGAACTTCCTAGCTTCCAGAACTGTGAGAAAATAAATTTCCATTCTTTATTTAAAAAAATAATAAAATAAATAAATAAGAAATGCTAGAGATAAAAAATACTGTAACAGAAATGAAGAATGCCGGCTGGGCGTGGTGGCTTATGCCTGTAATCCCAGCACTTTGGGAGGCTGAGGAGGGCAAATCACTTGAGGTCAGGAGTTCAAGACCAGCCTGGCCAACATGGTGAAACCCTATCTCTACTAAAAATACAAAAGTTAGCTGGGCATGGCGGCACATGCCTATAGTCCCAGCTACTCAGGAGGTTGAGGTACAAGAATCACTCGAACCTGGGAGGTGGAGGTTGCAGGGAGCTGAGATCGTGCCACTGCACTTCAGCCTGGACAATTGAGCAAGACTATGTCTCAAAAAAAAAAAAAGGAAATGAAGAATGTCTATGATGGGCTCAACAGTAGACTGGACATGGCTGAGCAAAGAAACTCTGAATTTGAGCTGGGCGTGGTAGTATATGCCTGTAGTTCTGGCTACTTGAGAGGCTGAGATTGGAGGATCACTTGAGCACAGGAGTTTGAGACCAGCCTAGGCAACATAGTGAGACCCTGTCTCTAAAAAAAAAAAAAAAAAAAAAAAAATCTCTGAACTTGAGGATATGACAATAAAAACTTCAAAAATTGAAAAGCAAAGGAAAGAAGAATGGCAACAACAACAAAAAAACAACAAAATATCCAAGAACTGTGGGACAAATACAAAAGGTATAATATGTGCATAATAGAAGAAAGACAGAAAGAAACAAGTGCAGTATTTGATACTGCTAAATAATAACTAAAGCAATAACTAAAAATTTCCCCCAAAATCAATGTCAGACACCACACCGTAAGAATATCAGGCAAACTAAATGCCAAAAACTATACGTAGGTATATCATATCCAAACTTCAGAAAACCAAAGATGAAGAGAAACATCTTGAAAGATGTCAGAGGAAAACTCACCTTACCTACTGAGGAGCAAACACAATTACATCTAATCTCCCAGAAACCATGCTAGCAGACAGTAGAGTGAAAGAGAGAAAACCCCATCAGCCTGGAATTGTGTATCCTGCAAAATTCTTCACATGCGTTGTGTGGCTCATGCCTATAAGCCCAGCACTTTGGGATGCTGAAGCAGCTGGATTGCTTGAGTCCACGAATTTGAGAGTAGCCTGGGCAACGTAGTGAGACCTCATCTCGATGAAAAATAAACAAAATTGGCCAAGTGTCGTGGCATGTGCTTATAGTCCTAGCTATTTGGGAGGCTGAGGTGGGAGAATTGGTTAAGCCCAGGAGGTTGAGGCTGCAGTGAGCCAAGATCACGCCACTGCACTCTGTCCTGTGCAAAACAGGGAGATCCTGTCTACAAAAAAAAAAAAAAGTGAAGGAAAAATAAAGACTTTCTCAAGCAAACAAAAATACAGAGAAATTGTTGCCCACAGACTTGCTTTGCCAGAAATATTTTAAAAAGTTCTTTAGAGAGAAGGAAAAATGAGGTGGGCACGGTGGCTCATGCCTGTAATCTCAACACTCTCGGAGGCTGAGGTGGGAGGACTGTTTGAACCCAGGAGTTTGAGACCAACCTGGACAATATCAGAAGACCCTATCTCTAATAAATTAGCTGGGCATGGTGGTGCTTATCTGCTATTCCAGCTACTCTAGTAGCTGAGGTGGGAGAATTGCTGGAGCCTGGGATGTCGAGGCTGCAGTGAGCTATAACCTTGCCATTGCACCCCAGCCTGGATAACAAAGTGAGATGCTGTCTCAAAAAAAAAAAAAAAATCTGGGATTTGAATCAGCCCTGTCCAGCTCCAAACACACTGGGATCCTTGCTGCTGGAGGTTGCTGTTGGCTTCTCCCCGTGCTGTGTGTTGGGATCTGCAGCCAACAGGCTTGGGAGCTTAGGAAGGCATCTGGTAGTTTCTCGGTAGGAAAATAGTGTGGATGCTGGACGTGGTGCCTCACGCCGGTAATCCCATCACTTTGGGAGGCTGAGGCAGGTGGATCACCTGAGGTCAGGTGAGGTCAGGAGTAGTCTCAGTTACTCAGGAGGCTGAAGCAAAAGAATCACTTGAACCCAGGAGGTGGAAGTTGCAGTGAGCCAAGATTGTGCCTAAGGAAACGCTCAGAGGCACTTCTCTTGTTTGTGAAGCCTGCCAGCATATGTGTATTGGTCAGCACTGAGATACACATGAGAAATTGTGCGCAATGCCTCAGTACAGCCCAATGGGTATTTTTTTTTCTGTTTATGATTAGCCTTGAACAGTGGGAGGAAACCCTAAATATTTCCTTTTACTCTCACAAACTCTTTATCTTTTTTTTTTTTCTTTTTTTGAGACAGAGTCTCACTCTGTCGACCAGGCTGGAGTGGCATAATCTCAGCTCACTCCAACCTCCACCTCCTAGATTCAAGTGATCCTCCTGCCTCAGCCTCCCAAGTAGCTGAGACTACAGGCACACACTACCATGCCTGGCTAATTTTTGTATTTTTAGTAGAGACGAGGTTTCACCATATTGGCCGGGTTGGTCTCGAACTCCTGACCCCAGGTACTCCACCTGCCTCGGCCTCCCAAAGTGCTAGGATTACAAGCATGACCCACCACACCTGGCCTCACAAACCCTTTATCTAATAAAACAAAATTACTGCCAAAAAAAAAGACAATGTCAGAATCATTCAAAAAACAAGACCTAACTATATGTTGTATATGAGAAACCCCCTTTAATACAGACATATATAGATTAAAAGTAAAGGGATAGAGAAAGATATACCCAAATCCAAAAAAGGTGAGAGTAGCTATGTTAATTTCAGAAAGAAAGATATTAGAAATAAAGAGGAACACTGCATAATGATAAAATGGTCAATACTCCAAGACGACATAAAAATTCTTAATGTAGGCCGGGCATGACAGCTCACACCTGCAATCCCAGCACTTTGGGAGGCCAAAGTGGGTAGATCACTTGAGGTCAGGAGTTCAGGACCAGCCTGGCCAACATGGTGAAACACTGTCTCTGCTAAAAATACAAAAATTAGCCAGGAGTGGTGGTGCGTGCCTGTAATCCCAGCTACTCAGGAGGCTGAGGCAGGAGAATCACTTTAACCTGGGAGGTGGAGCTTGAAGTGAGCTGAGATCACGCCACTGCACACCAGCCTGGGGAACAGAGCAAGACTCCATCTCAAAAAATAAATAAAAATAAAAATAAAAATTATCAACGTATATGTAGCTAACAACAGACCATCAAAATATGCAAAGCAAAAACTGACAGAACTGCAAGGAGACAGATAGATGAATCTGCTCTTATATTAATAGTTGGATCCTTTAACACCCCTCTATCAAAAATGGACATATCCAACAGGCAGAAAATCAGTAAGGGCATAGTTGAACTCAACAGCACCATCAACCAACTGGATATGATTAACATCTATAGATAAATTGATCCAACGACAACAGATTATACATTGTTCTTAACTCACATGGAACATTTACCAAGATAGACCACATTCTGGGCCATATAACACATCTTAACAAGTTTAAAAGAAATCATACAATGTCTGCCCTCTAACTGCAATGGAATTAAAGTAGAAATCAGCAACAGAAAGATAGCTGGAAAATATTAAAAGACTTAGAGATTAAATCACATACTTCTAAATAATATATGAAGCAAGAAAGAAATCTCCAGAGAAATTAAAACGTATTTTGAACTAAATGAAAACGCAACTTATGAAAATTTGTGGCATGTAGCAGAAACAGTGATCACTGGGAAACTGATAGCAGTGAATGAACATACTAGAAAAGAAAAAAGATCTAACATCAATAATCTAAGCTTCTACCTTAGAAAACTAGGGGGAAAAAAGAGCAAATTAAATCCAAAGTAAGAAGAAGAAAAGAAATAATAAAAATTAGTGTAGGCCAGGGGTGGTGGCTCACACCTGTAATCCCAGCACTTTGGGAGGCTGAAGCAGGAGGATTGCTTGAAGCCAGGAATTTGAGACCGGCCTGAGCAACACAGCAACCCGATGCCTCTATAAAAATTTAAAAAATTAGCTTGGTATGGTGGTGCTCGGGAGGCTGAGGCAGGAAGATCACTTGAGCCTGGGAGTTGGAGGCAACAGTCAGTTCTAAGATCACACCACTGCACTCTAGCCAGGGTAACAAAGTGACACCCTGTCAAATGAATGAATGAACAAAAAAAGAAAAGAAAGAGGCTGGGCATGGTGACTCATGCCTGTATTCCCAGCATTTTGGGAGGCCGAGGCAGGTGGATTACCTGGGGTCAGGAATTCGAGACCAACCCGGCCAATATGACAAAACCCTGTCTCTACTGAAAATAGAAAAATTCTCCAGGTGTGGTGGTGCATGTCTGTAATCCCAGCTATTTAGGAGGCTGAGGCATGAGAATCGCTGGAACCCAGGAGATGGAGGTTGTAGTGAGCCAAGATCACACCACTGCACTCCAACCTGGACGACAAGTGAGATGCTGTTTCAAAAAAAAAAAGAAAGAGAAAAAGAAAGAAAGAAGGAAAGAAGGAAAGAAAGAAAAGCAAGAGAGAGAGAGAAAGAAAGAAAGAGGATATCAATGAAACTGAAAACAGAAAATCAAGAGAACGCCAAGAAAACCAAAAAGTAGTTATTTGAAAAGATTAATGAAATTGATAAGCCTCTACCTAGAATTAAGGAAAAAAGAGAAGACACAAATTACTAAAATGAAAAATGAAAGAGGAGACATCACTATAGATCCCATAGACAGTAAAAGGATAAATATTGTGAACAACTTTATGCCCACAAATTTGAAAACCTAAATGAAATGAACTAATTCCTTGAAAGACATAATCTGCCAAACCTCACACAAGAAAAAATAGACAATCTGAAATTGAATAAATAATTAATAACCTTCCAAAAAAGAAAGCACCAGGCCCAGAGATTCGCTGATAAATTTTACCAAATATTTGAGGAAGAAATCATACTAATTCTTTACAATCTCTTCCTGAAGATGAAAATGGAGATAATACTTTCTAACTCATTCCATAAGGCCAGAATTACTCCAATACTAAACTAGACAAAGACATTACAAGAAAACAAAACTATAAACCAGTATCTTTCATGAATACAGATGAAAAATCCTCCCATTAGCTAAACATTAGCAAGTTGAATCCAAAAATGTATAAAAAGAATTACACACCATGACCAAGAAGGCTTTATCTCAGGTATGCAAAGCTGATTCAACATTTGAAAATCAATTAATACAATCTATCACAACAACAGGCTAAAGAAGAAAATTCATATGATCATATCAATATATGCAGAAAACTCATTTGACAAAAATCATCATGTATTTAAAAAAATCATTCATGATTTAAAAAGAAGACTTTTAGTAAATTATGAATAGAAGGAAACTCCCTCACCTTGATAAAGATAAAAAAAATGGAGTTTTGCCCTTGTTGCCCAGGCTGGAGTGCAATCACACAATCTTAGCTCACTGCAACCTCTGCCTCCTGGGTTCAAGTGATTCTCCTGCCTCAACCTCCCGAGTAGCTGGGATTACAGACGCTCACCACCACACTAGGCTAATTTTTTGTATTTTTAGTAGAGACGGGGTTTCACCATGTTGGCCAGATGGGTCATGAACTCCTGACCTCAGGTGAGCCACCTGCCTGGGTCTCCCAAAGTGCTGGGATTTCAGGTGTCAGCCACTGTGCCCAGCCGATAAGGAACATCTTTAAAAAATCTACAACTAACTTCATACTTAATGTTGAGAGACTCAAAGTCTTCCTGCTAAGATCAGGAACAAGGCAAGATGCCTCCATCACCATTGCTTTTCAGTATAATATTGGAATTCCTAGCTAACGCAATGAAAAGACAATAGAAGCTATATATTGGGAAGGAAGAAATGAAATTGCCTTTGTTCACAGACGACATGATTTTCTACATACAAAATCCAAAAGAATCAACAACAAAAAACTGGAATAGGCAGTAGAGAAAGGTTGCAGAATACAAGATTAATGTATAAAAGTCAATCACTTTCCTATATGTCAGCAATGAACAAGTGGAATCTGAAATTCCATTTATTAGCACCCCAAAATGAAATACTTAGGTATAAATCTAGCAATATACAAGAACCATATGAGGAAAACTGCAAAACTCTGATGAAAGATATCAAAGCCAAATGAAAAGATATTCTATGTTCATGAATAGGAAGATTCAATATTGTCAAGATGTCAGTTCTTCCCAACTTCATCTATAGATTCAATGTAATCAAAATCAAAACCTCAGCAAGTTACCTGTGGATATTGATAAACTGATTCTAAAGTTCATATGGAAAGGCAGAAGACCCAGAATCGCCAACTCAATATTAAAGAAGAAAGCTGGAAGGCTGACACTACTTGACTTTAAGACCTACTATAGGCCAGGCGTGGTGGCTCACACCTGTAATCCCAGCACTTTGGGAGGCCGAGGCAGGCAGATCACCTGAGGTCAGGAGTTTGAGACCAGCCTGACCACCATGGAGAAACCCCATCTCTACTAAAAATACAAAATTAGCTGGGCGTGGTAGCGCATGTCTGTAATCCCAGCTACTCGGGAGGCTGAAACAGGAGAATCGCTTAAACCCAGGAGGCAGAGGTTGTGATGAGCTGGGATCACGCCATTGTACTCCAGCCTGGGTAACAACAGTGAAACTCTGTCTCAAAAAAAAAAAAACAAAAAAACAGAAAGACCTACTATAGGTTGGGTGCGGTGGCTCATGCCTGTAATCTCAGCACTTTGGGAGGCCAAGGCAGGAGGATCACGAGGTCAGGAGATCGAGACCATTCTGGCCAACATGGTGAAACCCCGTCTACTAAAATACAAAAAAAAAAAAAAAAAAAAAACCAAAAACACAAGCCAGGTGTAGTCTCAGCTACGCAAGGGGCTGAGGGGAATCACCAGAACCCAGGAGGCGGAGGTTACAGTGAGCCGAGATTGTGCTACTGCACTCCAGCCTGGTGACAGAGCAAGACTCTCCATCACAAAAAAAAAAAAAGAAGACCTACTATAGGCCGGGAATAGTGGCTCATGCCTGTAATCCTAGCACTATGGGAGGCCAAAGTGGGAGGATCGCTTGAGACTAGGAGTTTGAGACCAGCCTGGGGAACATAATGTGACCCTGTCTCTACTAACATCCCCCCTACAAAAAAAAGAAAAAAGCCTACTACAAAGCTGCAGTAATAAACACAGTGTGGTATTAGTAAAAAAAATGGACAAATCAATTACTACATTTATGTGAATAAATAGAGGGCCCAGAAATAGACCCACATAAATATAGTCATTGATCTTTTACAAAAGAGCAAAGGCAATACAATGAAGCAAAGATAATCTTTTCAACAAATGGTGCTGAAACAACTGGATATCCACATGCAAAAAAATGAATCTAGACACATGCTTTATAGCCTTCACAAAACTTAACTCAAAATGGATCATAGACCTAAATGTAAAATGCAAAACTATAAAACTTTTAGAAGACAATATAGGGGAACACCTAGACCAGGGGCCACACAGCAGGAGGTGAGCAGTGGGCCAGTGAGTAAAACTTCATTTCTATTTATAGCCACTCCCCATTGATTGTATTACAGCCAGAGCTCTGCCTCCTGTCAGATCAGTAGCAGCATTAGATTCTAAAAGGAGTCCAAACCCTACTGTGAACTGTGTATGTGAGGGATCTAGGTTGCATGCCCCTTATGAGAATCTAATGCCTGATGATCTGTCACTGTCTCCCATCACCCCCAGATGGGACCATCTAGTTGCAGGAAAACCAGCTCAGGGCTCTCACTGATTCTACAACATGGTGAGTTGCATAATTATTTCACTATCTATTATAATTTAATAATAATAGAAATAAAGTACAAAAAAATACACAATAAATGTAATGTGGTTGAATCCCCCCTAACCCCGGTCCGTAAAAAAATTATCTTCCAGGAAACCAGTCCCTAGTGCCAAAAAGGTAGGGGACCACTGACCTAGATGACTTCGGGTATGGGGATGACTTTTTAGATACAACACCAAAGGCATGATCCATGAACTAAGTAATTGATAAGCTGGACTTTGCTAAAATTAAAAACTTCTGCTCTGTGAAAGACAATGTCAAGAGAATGTAAAGACAAGCTACAAATGCAAATTAATAGGAAGTAAGAAAAAGAAAAAAAAGACAAGCTACATAATGGGAGAAAATGTTTGTAAAAGATACGCCTGATAAAGGACTGTTATGCAAAATACACAAAGAACTCTTAAAACTGAACAGTAAGAAAATGAAAAACCTGATTAAAAAATGGGCAACAGACTTTAGTCAGACACCTCACCAAAGAAAAATACGGATGGCGAATAAGCATATGCAAAGGTGCTCAACATCATGCCATCAGGGAAATGCAAATTATTGTTATTATTATTTTTTGAGACAGAGTCTTGCTCTGTCACCCAGGCTGGAGTGCACTGGTGTGATCTCAGCTCACTGTAACCTTCGCCTCCCGAGTTCAAGTGATTTTCCTGGCTTTAGCCTCCTGAGTAGCTAGGAATACAGGCGCCTGCCACCACACCTGGCTAATTTTTGTATTTTTAGTAGAGATGGGTTTTACCATGTTGGCCAGGCTGATCTTGAACTCCTGACCTCAGGTGATCTGCCTGCTTGGCCTCCCAAAGTGCTGGGATTACAGGTGTGAGCCACCATGCCTGGCAGGGAAATGTAAATTAAAACAACAAAATCCCCTACACACCTATTAGAGTGGCCAAAATCCAAAACACTGACAACATTAAATGTTGGTAAGGATGTGGAGCAACAAGAACTCTCATTCATTTCTGGTAGAAATGCAAAATAATATGGCCACTTTGGAAGACAGTTTGACAGTTTCTTACAGAACTAAATGTAGTCTTACCATAATTAAACATAGTATTACCATATGATTCAGTGATCACATACTCACCGATATTTACCCAAATGAACGGAAAACTATGCCCACACAAAAGTCTGCACATGGATATTTACGTAGCAGCTTTCTTTCCTCATAACTGCCAAATCTTGGAAGCAATGAAGATGTCCTGCGGCAGGTGAATGGATAAATTGTACATCCAGACAATGGAATATTAGTCAGCACTAAAAAGAAATAAGGTATCGAGCCATGAAAAGATAAGGAGGAAACTTAAATGCATTTATTACTAAATGAAAGCTAGTATGATTTGGCCTTATATTGTATGATTCCAACTAAACGACATTCTGAAGACGGCAGAACTACAGAGACAGTAAAAAGATCAGTGCTTGCCAGGGGTCAGTGGGAAGTGAGGGATAAACAGGCAGAGCACAAAGGATGTTTAGGGCAGTGAAACTATTCTGTATGATACTACAATGGTGGATACACGTCATTTTATATAGTGATTGGTTGACTGATTTGACAGGACCTCACTCTGTTGCCCAGGCTGATGTGCAGTGGCACAATCATGGCTCACTGCAGCCTTGACTTCCCGGCCTCAAGAAATCTTCCCACCTCAGGCTCCTAAATAGCTGGGACTATAGGTGCACACTACCATACCTGGCTAATTTTTTTTTTTTGGTAGAGACAGGGTCTTACTATGTTGCCTAGGCTGATCTTGAACTCCTGGGCTCCAGCAATCCTCCTGCCTCGGCCTCCCAAAGTGCTGAGACTACAGGTATGAACCACTGTGTCTAGCCTCATTACATATTTGTTAACATCTACAGAATGTGCAATACCAAGAAGTGAATCCTAATACAAAGTATGGAGTTAGGTGATATGTCAATGCAGGTTCATCGAATACAACAAATGTACCACTGTGGTTCAGTATGTTGATAGTGGGGGAGGCTAGTGCGTGTTAGGACAGGAGGTATACAAGAACTGTCTGCATTTTTCGCTCAATTTTGCTGTAAATCTAATACTGCTCTAAAAAAATGGTTTCTTAATTTAAAAAAAAGCAAAGGAAGAGCACAAATGAAAAAAGACTGAAAACCACTAAGTAAATGTGAATAGCTTCTGGCATATGCATTCTCAAAGAGTGCTCAGAAAAGAGTCTAAAATATTAAGCTCCAAGTAGAGTACCCATTGTTTCTTCTTCTTTTTTTTTTTTTTTTTAGACGGAATCTTGCTCTGTCGCCAGGCTGGAGTGCAGTGGCGCAATCTCGGCTCACTGCAACCTCCGCTTCCCAGGTTCAAGTGATTCTCCTGCCTCACCTCCCGAGTAGCTGGGACTACAGGCATGTGCCATCATGCCCAGCTAATTTTTATATTCTCTGTAGAGATGGGGTTTCACCATGTTGGCCATGATGGACTTGATCTCCTGACCTTAAGATCCGCCCGCCTCAGCCTCCCAAAGTGCTGGGATTACAAGTGTGAGCCACCGCGTTCAGCCCATTGCTTATTTTTCTAATGTTAAGACAGAAAAGCAAAGCATAGCAGAAAGTCCAGCTTCCAAGCAGGAACTGTTGTCTCCTTGACAGAGCTCCAATCCAATTATGCCCTAGCCACTGATTTTTCTATCACCACCTCCCCTTTGTTTCAGAGACAGTATCCACAAGCTTCTGTTCATGTGGTGGAGGAAGAAATTGCTTCTCAGAAAGGCTTAGCCCACTGCATTCTACTAGATAAAGGAAAAACAAAAAGCCATTCCACTCTGACAAGCCGATTACTGTCTACGGAGAACCAAAATGCCTCCCTTAGGACTAAGGGAATAGCCAACAAGGTACAATATGTTCAGACCTTTAACCACTACTCTGCCAAGAGCTGTTATGTATGTGAATGCAATCCTCTCATCTGGGCAGTCAAATATGCATAACTGGAAGTACAAGCCTCCATAAGGCCCTGTTGAGTTATAGTTTCAAATGCATAGAAAGTGAAAGAAGGCTGAAATAGTCTCCCCTTTCCACTACTGCAATTATCTAGGTAAAGCCTAGAAGGAAAGAACAGGAAAGACTGAATAGGGAATAGCTAAAGTGTTGAATATAATATGATATTTTATAAAATATACACAGATATCTAGACCCCTGAAAATTTTAGAGTAACTACTTTTATTGTTCCCTCACAATATGTACAGCCTAAGGAGACTACAGTCTCCCTCTTAGTTCTAAAAAATACCTGAAACTGAAGTAAAATGACAAATATCTGAAGTTATGAACATAATTTAAAAAAATTAATGTGCATAGATTGCTATTATGTAAAAAAAAAAAAAGATGTTCACCGAAGTGACAGATGTCTATGATAATATTTACCCATTCTGGTATTATACAAACTCCAGGTATATACTACAACTGAGATCTTTAAAACTATCTGAACACCTCTTTTCACTTGATTCAAATAACTATGCCAATGAAAGATTTGTTATTGTCAGTGAGCTTGAGAACAGAGACATAAAATGGAGGTAATCGAAGCTTAGCACTAAAATGTAGTCTTCATCCACCCTATTAAACTGTCACTGTCTCTCTGATAACCTCTCGGTAGCCAAGCTTTTAGTTCTGTTCTATAGGCTGCTGCCCTGAACCACTTTTTTTCTTTTTACTTTTTTATAGGAACTCCTGGCAACACACACACACACACACACACACACACACACACACACACACACAGAGGCACACACATGCACGCTCACACACAACTAACCAGTCTATCAGAGGCACCCAGCAAAATAAACAAATGAGATATATGGAGACCAAAAGTGATCATTTTGGTCAGTTACAACCTTACCCAGTGAGCCATTCTCAGTTCTGAAGCCAAGAACTTGACTTCGTGGTCAGAGGTGGAAAAGACAAGACTCTAGTCAGATATTTCCTGCAGTTGAGGGCACAGTTAATTTCACATGATTCACAGATAAACAGTGAATCATTATCAGAATCAAGAAGGAAAATGTGCCAGGTGCGGTGGCTCACACCTGTAATCCCAGCACTTTGGGAGGCCAAGGCAGGCGGATCACTTGAAGTGAAGAGTTTGAGACCAGCCTGGCCAACATGGTGAAACCCTGTCTCTATTGAAAATACAAAAATTAGCTGGGTGTGGTGGTGCACGGCTATAGTCCCAGCTACTTGGGAGGCTGAGGCAGGAGAATCACTTGAACCTGGAAGGTGAAGGTTATAGTGAGCCAGGTTTGTGCTAATGAGGTCCAGCCTGGGCAACAGAGTGAGACTCCGCCTCAAAAAAAAAAAAAAGAAGGAAAATGTGGCTCATGCCTGTAATCCCAGCACTTTGGGAGGCTGGGGTGGGTGGATCATTTGAGGTCAGGAGTTTGAGACCAGCCTGGCCAATATGGCGAAACCCCATCTCTACCAAAATAATACTATTAGATTCTCTGGTCTCTTTTGATCCTCTATATATACTTCTACATATTTTTATCACTTAAATTATTTCATGTAAATATTTCCACAAATCTACATAGCCATATATTTTCATTTCTGATGATAAATTATAAATGAAATGTCTATTGCATTAACATAACACAGTTTCTAAGGGAAAAGGAAAAAGCAGATACGTAGAGGTGCTATGAAGTCAGAGAAAGACAGGATGTGACACCTGAGTACGGAATTGTATTATTCAACAGGTAAGATCTTCTATGTAGCCATATGCCAAAAATGTCGGAGAATAAGCAAGTTAGCAATCACTGAGCAGATCATACATCTCACTAACCTGTTGTTCTAATCATACCCTAATTACGCCTTAGTCATGTTTCCTCTTACCAATAAATACGGCAGCCACCAGAACAGAAGCCCCAATTATTACATGGCACTAGTCAAAGCAAGATACCCATCCTTTGTATGTGGGAGCTTATGGGCATAAAACTAAGGCGAAAAAGAAGGAAATATGGATCAGGAAGTAACCTAGCCTAGAATGCACAAAGATGACACCCACAATGCTTCTCTGGGCCTATTAGTAGAGGATGCTGAAGCCATGAAGGTCCCAGTTTTCTAGTTCTGTCTACATTTCTGATTGGGCAAAAATTAATTTTCTTTCCTCTTTAGAATCATGTCTTTGCTGCAAAACGATGGTGGTTTACCTCAGAGAGTAGACACATTTCAGCAGCATTACCAGGCAAATAAAAAACACTGTACATTAAGGCTGAGGCAGCTGCAGAAAGATTTCTTCATTTTCGTAAGAATTTATATATATATATATATATATATATATATTTTTTTTTTTTTTGCACAGACAGAGCTCAGCTACCAATTTAGCTTAGCTCTCTTTGGTATGGCAGCTAGATATATAGATCAGTAACAAACTATATCAAATACTTAGTTGACTGATTTAGACCATTATCCAACATTACTTATTCGTTTTTTTTCTAGGCTAGATGCGCATACTGAAAAATAATAAGGAAGTAATTTAACAGAGTAGTTAAGAGTGCTGGTCTGGAGTCAAACCATCTGGGTTTGTGTTACAACTCCATCACAAAATACTGAGTAACCCTGTACAAGTTAGTTCTCTGAGCCTTACTTTTCTCCTTGGTAATTCTCCCTCAGAGGTTGCTAGGATTAAGTAAAATATCCCTGTAAAGTACTTTGGCATAGTACATGATAAAAGCTCAGTGAGCTATAATTATTGTTGCTGTTGCTGCTGTTGTATCAATAAAATCAAACAATTTTCATTGTATTTTATTCTCTCCCTTCCCTGTATGCTTTCTGGATGGAAAGATCATTTTCCCATACGTAATATAAACATATTTCCTCTAAATTGTGTATGTATGTATGCATACATTACCTGTTAATATGCACTAACTGACGTTAACCCTGACCATCATGCTAAGAACCTTCCCTAGACTAATATTCACTTTACCACAGAGTCAGTTCAGTCTGACAAGTTAAGAAAGTAACTGATCCAAGACTAGCATATTCTCATATTTAGTCAAATATAGAGGGCAAAGAGACATTATCTCTATGAAAAAAAAGATACTACTCCATACCAAGGAGCTAGAATTCTAAGCAGACAGGAAGCATGAGTCCTAGAACTAAAGAAATCAGTATTTCCCCATATTTTATCAATCGAAAATTTCCAGAGTGGGTAAAGGAGGAAATGGTTCTTTCTTTCCAAATTAAGTTGGTTCCAGTGTTTATCTGGGCTATTCTTAACATTTATACTTCTCAAGTAGCTTCATTTTTTATTTTTATTTTTTGGTAGTGTCAGGGTCTTGCTTTGCTACCCAGGTTCATCTTGAACCCCTGGCTTCAAGCAGGCCTTCTGCCTTGGCCTCCCAAGGTGCTGGGATTACAGGCACAAGCTTCTAGTGAAAGAAGCTGAGATAGGACAAAATAAAATGCAAAAGTAAATCTGTGTATCTTGTACATCTTCATAAACTTCAATATCTCCTTTGCTAAGGGACCATTCTACCTATACCAGTTTACATGTGATCGCCTAACCCCAAATAAAAACATCCATTTCTTTATGTAGCAATATCACAATTGTCATTAAACCAATTCATACTAAAGTGTGAATGACAGCCCCCATAGAGTTCTCCACAGTTTTCCAAGAACTTCATAATTTACATGAATCTTTAATTAGTGTAGAAGTACAAGAGTTTATTTCTGGATGGGGAATCTTTGCACTGATCTTCTTCAATCATATATAAAGCTGCCCATGGGAAGAAGGGAGAGAAGGAGACGTTATTGTACTCAACCTAATCAAAGGAAAAAGAATCAAATGCTCTTACTTCCTTTTGCTCAAGCCGAATACCTTGATTCCCCAGATACAGCCCATTCAGTGTTCATCTTGTCCTTGCTCCTAACAGCCTAGAATCAATAAAATTGTCACTAGGCAAGCTAATTCCTATAACATCAGAGAGACTCCCAGCAGAGAAGAAGAAAGGCTGGCCACCTACATCTCCCTGGATAAATACTTGTGTTTTAGATAGAACTTGGAGCTGTGGAACCTCCCACATCTAATTTTCTCTCCCTTTTTTTCCTAACGATTTCTAGTTACATGCTTATCTACTCACAATTTTAAAAAATTAGAGGGCTATATGATTCCTACTACATGGCATTCTAGAAAAAGGAAAACTACAGAGACAGTAAAAAGATCAGTGGTTACCAGGGGTTCAGGAGGGTGGGATGAATAGGTGGAGCACAAAAGACTTTTATGGCAGTGAGACTATTCCATATGGTATTATTATAGTAGATACATATGTGATACACATATGGTAGATATGTATGTGATACACATATAGTAGATACACTTGTGAAACCCCATAGAATGTATAGGCAGTGAACACTAATGAAAACTATGGCATTTAGCTAATAATAATGTATCAATATTGCCTCAACAACTGTAACAAATATAGCACACTGATGCAAGATGTTAACAATAAAGGAAACTGTGGGTAGGGGTGGAGTGAGGAGGTATATGGGAACTCTGTACTTTCCACTCAACTTTTTCTATACACTTACCACTGCTCTAAAAAATGAAGTCTATTAGTTTTTTTAATAGAGGAAACACTGATTAATAATTCCCACCAGGTACAAAGGCTAATAGGAGCCAAGATAAGCTGTATAAAAAGGATGTAAAAATGTAAAAAAATTAAGACTGTAGGGCTTGATCTCAAACAGTAACTAAAGGACAGTAATTAAAGACAGGAAAGAAGCTTGAGGAAGTGAAGGAAGGAAAGACAACCACACAGTGGCATTTTATAGTGACTGGTGTGCAAACAACTAAAATAAATTTATTTCCCTCAGAGAAAGAGAACAGAAGCCAAGACATTTACAAGGGACACTGAATTTCTCAGCAGAAAAATCACCCCCATTAAGCCTCTGGCATACTTACGAGTATCACCCTGATGCCTCTCCCTGTGGCTAAGGAATCAGAGCTTGTCATTGTAACCAAGTCAGCAACCTGTGCTGGTGCCAATCTTTATAGTGGATTGAGCTATTTTTCAGGAAAAGCAAGGGATAATTGCCCAGTATCAAAAGAAGATCTGACCCTTGGGAGGAGAAAGGAGGTGTTCCTTTTGCCACAGGATGGTTCTCTCTGGAATAACATAAATGGCTCTTTGAGAGACCATGTCTTTGATAAGCAGCGCTGCAACTCTGACAGCCAATCTGCTGAATGCCGAACAGAGCACTCAGCTTTCTACAATGACTCAAAGGACACAGCAAGGCTGCAGATTTATTCTGCTGACTTTCCCTGCACAGCCACTCAAGTTTTTCAAAGGCAAAAAGGAAGAACTCTTGCCTTTCAATCCAGGCAATTGCAAATTCCACTGGGATTTAAAGACAGAGCTATGTTTGCTCAAAATTTGACATCACTGATGTGAACAACAAGATTTAAAAGCTTGGAATTATGGCTGGCAATTTTAGCAGTTAGAGCAGAAGTTGGTTCAGCACTTCAATCTGCCCGGAGAATCAGCAGCCACACAAGGGCACATGGTGTGCCAGACTGGGAATGAGCTAATTTCACAAAATTCATTCTCATTCTCTTTGTACTTTCACAGACAATTGTAAATAGTCCAGATTCTTACCAAAGCACAAATATAAAGGTAGCATATTTCACTGCACAAAGAAATTTCAAAATAAAATCACAAAGACACTGTTACAAAGAGATAAACCTCAAAGCTTCCATCTTTTCTCCATGATGCTTTCCTTCTTGAAATCCTATCCTTAACATGATAATTTTGTGAGAGAAAACTTTAAAAAGCAACATCTCCCTACAATAAACTATTAAAAGCATTTCTTCTTCACAACTTGTATGTCAATTCTTCAAGATGAAATTTTGAAACAGCAAAGGATTCTACACATTCTACCTCAAAAGTAAGAGCCATGGGCTATAATTTAAATGACAAGCTCTCTGTGGTTAGATTAAACCCTCAACAGACGAAAGAAAACTAGGCTTGAGAGTTAAGATACCCAATTTCTGTTTAAAACATTTTCTGTTATCTTATGATAAACAAACAAACAAACAAAAACCCCTCAAATTTAGGGGTAATGAGTTCTATTGTGATTTTTAAAAATATGTATTATTGTACTAAGCACACTAATACAATAGATACTGAAGCAAAAGGATTAACAAAACAGCACAGAAAATCATAAGCAGAAAACCAGAATAAAAGTTTTCCCCAAACAAAATACATAACCTTTTCACAAAAATTAATGGAAAGAGGACAAAAATAAAGATGTTTTGCTTTATAAATAATATTGGCAAACACTATACTTTATGTATTCAGTTTTTAGACGTAACCAAAGGCCTGACATTTAACCAAATGTCAAATAGCACTGTCGCTCTTTCAGAAAGGTTTATCATTTGGTGATAAAGACTCTATTCAGATCAAACTCTCAACGTGACTGTACTCCATAATCTTCTTAAAATATTATAAAGTCCAATTTAAAAGTGATTTTGGGCCAGGTGTGGCTGCTAACAACTGTAATCCCAACTACTTGGGAGCCTCAGGTAAGAGGATTGCTTTAGGCTAGGAGTTCGAGACCAGCCTGGACAGCACAGCAAGACCATGTCTTTAAAAATAAAAACATAAAATTAGCCAAGCATGGTGATGTGCACCTGTAGTCCCAGTTACTCCGGAGGCTGAAGCAGGAGGACTGCCTAAGCCCAGGAGTTGGAGGCTTCAGTGAGTTATGATTGTACTATACTCCAGCCTGGGTGACAGAACAAGACCCTATCTCTAAAAACATAAATAAATAAAAGTGGTACTGTGTTTAAGTCACTGGCATATAGTTAAAAAGCTTAAGTTTGCCCAGTCACAACCCTTTGAGCAGAATGTTGAAATTGTTTTTCTCTTCAGAAAAATCTTTCAGAGAGCATCTCTTGTACCTTGTTCATAATGTACAATTTATTGGCATTTCTTTTTCTTTCTAAATGGCCAGGAGGGAAGAAGAGCTCCACAGCCACTGTATGTGGTTAGTAATGGCGCTTTTACTTGTCATTGTACAAAGCCTGTTAAATATTTACAACACAGACAGCAATATCTAGTCCTAAACACCCAGTTGTGAGTTTGAATTTTTTTAGAAATAAATCTATGACAAGTTTTCCCCAGCAAAATGCCAGACGACTTTACTAACAGCTTCAAGAGACCCAGCGGGTCCAGAGGAGCAGTTATAGGCCATCTGGTGATTACTTATTATTATTTATACAGCACTGTAGATGTACACACAGATGTGTTATGAATCCACATACAGAGAGGCCCTAACAAGGGCTTCAGACAGAATACGACTGCTGAGCAAGTCAATCTGCATTAAAGAAATACGCTAACCAGAGAGAGGGAGTATGCTGGCTGCTTTTTAATCTGCTGCATTAGCTGGAAGACTGTTCGATAAAAGAATGAAGAATTCTATACAATGACAATATCTTGTAAGTCAACAACCTAGCTATATGCTATATGTAGTTTTGCCAGGGCGGCAAAAGAAGGATAAATGAAAGACAGGCTCTCAGATTCAGAAGGCACTTTGTAAACTCAGCAGTCTGTAAAAGAAGGGAGTAGGAAAGAGGCCTCCTAACTTAGGAAGAACTTAGCTACAAAGACAGGATTTTATTTTTTTTCTAACAGGAAGACTCTGAGAACAGTTTCTGAGCTCCCATTTCAAATACTAACTTGTATCTAAGAAAAACAAGAGTAAATAACTGAAAAATGTCACCTTAATTTATAATGGGTATATTGCCAATTAGATTCATACAGCCTTTTTTGGGAGGGGCACCCCGGAGCAAGGATGCTTTTAATCTATTGAGCTCTAGTAAACATACATATATTTGTTTAAATATAGCATGAAAAACAAAAATAACCAACTACATGTTTCTAAAGGCAAGTGTCAAGAGTATCAGATATGACATTAAGAAACTTGACTTTAATTACATCTCTACATTTTAAAAATCCCAGTCCCAGGCCAGGTGCGGTGGCTCACACCTGTAATCAAAGCACTTTGGGAGGCCGAGGCGGGCGGATCACCTGAGGTCAGGAGTTTGAGACTAGCCTGGCCAACATGGCAACACCCCATTTCTACTAAAAAATACAAAAATTAGCTGGGCATGGTGGTGGGAACTTGTAGTCCCAGCTACTGGAGAGACTGAGGCAAGAGAATCACTTGAACCTGGGAGGTGGAGGTTGCAATGAGCCAACATCACACCACTGCGTTCCAGCCTGGGCGACAGAGAGAGACTCCATCTTAAAAAAAAAAAAAATCCAGTCCCAGTTTTGTCTATACGATGCATAAGAGTGGTCTACTTCCACCACAGGTTACTGAAGCATCCAGAGAGTGAACTGAAAGTTATTACAAAGTCAACATATTACAAAAAATAAGGTTAGCATTTGGCCTAATTTGTGTATAATGCCGTGTATTTTCAGCTGCCTGACAGCATGCAGGCACTCTTACCAGATGGGAACTAGATGAATTATTGAATGAAGTATGAATTATTAAATAAAAATTAGAATTTTTAAAAACTCTTGGCAGAGGATGGGGAAAAAAGGCTTATTGGTTTGCCTGAAATTGCTTTCACCTGTCGAAACATGTAAACATAGCATATACTACCACAAATGGCATTTACCTACCAGAGCCATTGCTTCCACTTGTAATTCTCCAATTCAAGATGCTTCCCTAACATAAAGAATCGGGAATCACCACCAACTCATTCTTTCCTGCTTTTCTTTTGTGCTTATGCAAGGTAAGAGGGAAACTTGCCAAAGGGATAGAATTAAAGATCCAGAGTCCCACATTACCAGTATGGCCCATTTAATGGGAGGGCTGGGGTAACAGGAATAATCTCTATAGATTTGTGTTATATAGGCAATAAAACATATACCTTTGCAGCATGCCAGCCTTTAACCAATCATAGGAGCTATTTGTTGCCTCATATATTACAGAGCAATAGAGATTTAAGGGATAATGTTCATGGAGGCAGAGGATATGAAGCAATAAACAGCTTTGGAGGTTGGTTAAATGCCAAGTGAAGCCAGGACTACAACACCATAAACATTATTCCTATTATATGACAAGATAAGGAAGTACAAGAAGCTGCCCTCGATCCCATCACAACTAGGCTCCATCACTATTGTTGGCCTTAGAAAGGAAAAGCAGGCCCCAGAGGTCTATGAGTTAGTTATATGTTTCCTCTCTCAGAAAGATATGAAGAGAATTTCAACCTGTACCTAAATGTCCCCTGGGAGAAGAAAAGAAGATCTGATAGTAGGTATCTTCAAGGAAAAAAAGAGTAATAGCCCCTCAGGGCCACACTGGACAGAGAAATAATCAAAGGATTTTTCCTTAAAAGGACAGAGGTGGGCTGTGCGTAGTGGCTCACGTCTGTAATCGCAGCACTTTGGGAGACCGAGACCAGCCTGGCCAACATGGCCAAACCCCTTCTCTACTAAAAATACAAAAAAAATTAGCCAGGTGTGGTGGAGTCTGTAATCCCAGCTACTAGGGAGGCTGAGGCAGGAGAATTGCATGAACCCAGGAGACAGAGGTTGCGGTGAGCCGAGATCACGCCACTGCACTCTAGCCTCGGCAATAAGAGCGAAACTCCTCTCAAAAAAAATAAAAAATAAAAAAAAGGACAGGTGATAGAGAATATAGTTATGACAGAAACCTTTCTCACTGGCTAAGAGCAGGATGATACTAACTCTCCATAAGTAATATCTCCTCAGAGGAAATGTGTTCCTGTTCTTAAGGAAATTGACATTCTAAGAAATAAGCTGATACGACCAGCTTCTATTCAAACACTTGATTATGGTAACCAGAAGGACTACTTAAATTTCATAATTTATACTGCAAACCTGTGTCATGTGCCTGAGAGGGAGGCATAGGAATAAAGAATTTGTTGATCCCCGAAATAAAAAACTGGGCATAAAGCATCCTAAAGGTAAGTTACCTAACTGCATCCACATGAAATAACATCTAAAATTCAAAATTAGTGACAGAGACATAGTATGTATTCCTGCTTCCACATACAATGGAACAACTTTATAATCCATATTCAAGTAAAAGTGTCCTCCAAAAGTATTAAAAACTTTTAAGACTTCCTATTAACAGATTCAGTACCAAACCATATTTCTATTATTTTAACAACAATACTAAGCTGTTTTATAGTCACAATGTCTTTAAATAGATGCTATCTTATAAACATTTCAAAAACCCATACAACTCAGATTCAACCAGTCCTCTGCCAAGAGGGTATCTGGGGCACTGTTGCCTTAACAACACTAACCCCATTCTCAGGAGGCAGCTCTATTAACTACTCCTGCTACCACATTCCACAGAGAGGTATTAGCAGGGATATTGCTTTCCCTGAGTTCCTCTTCATGAGGTTGATGAGGCCTCAAAAGAAACAAAAAAATCTCAACAGGAGAATAGGATTAACAGGGCTAAAAAACCCTATCACCTGTCTTTTCCGGTAAAAATTCAGACAGCACAACCTTCAGCAGCTTTTTTTTAAAAGTACATGCAGCATATTTAGAACTCAGCTGTGTCACATCAGACTTACTGTTGGGAAGTGGATCATGAACAGAATCCAAAAATAACAGCCATAAAGACCTAGCAACCAAAACATGTTTACGTATCCATTGAAAGCCTAGTGGTTTTGATTATATAGCGAAGAGCATAATCCACTAGTCTATTTTAGGTGAATTTTCCTTTCACCTTCCCTTAATATTAAGGCATAGGATGATTTCTGAATTTAGGAACGTATAGGGTAAAGTCTGGGCAAGGAACAGATATTGAAATAATGCAAGATTCCTATAGTTTTGTTTGTTTTTTAAGAAACAGTATCCTGAATTATAATTGTTTTCATTCCTACTTCCTCTACCTGGTAGAAACCACTGCTTTTTGAGACTTCTATGGTAGCAGGTTCTAAACCATGTCTTGCAAAATTATCATGGTCCTTATTACCCATCCTGGGACTTACATAGCCTTTTTATTATTCTACCATTTCTGGAAGAAAGAACTTGAATCAATGACAAATGGATTATAAATAGCTTGAAAGGCTCAAGGTGGCTCCAGAATGAAACCATTCTCAAGGGATATTAAGGAAGTTGGATGACAGGCCAAGGGTAGTTCACTTTACCAAATTTATCTTCTCTGCCAGATTTTCACTATTTCATATCATATAAAGCAATCACAGTAAATCTTGTAGAGATCCCAATCTAGAGCTATTTGTTACCAAATAGCGGGAGAAACTTGGAAGAGACTAAATATTACTAAAGAACTATAATCTTACCTGACTATAAAGATTTGACATGCAAAGGAGGTAAAGGGATGAATCATACTACCTTCAAAGCCTTAAGTTGTACTTTTGAATCCTTTTTCTATGAAACAAGTACCTTGAATCCAAAAGAAGAAGGTAGCAATGTTCCACGCTCACCTTCCTACTGAGGGGAAAAAAGCTTTTAGAACCTAAGCCAGAGGTTATAATGAATTCTAATAATCAAAATACCAACGAGCAATTCAGAAACAGGAGAGAGACGTGGGGGAAAGAAATGGCTTATGGTAAATGGAACCCAACCTTACCAGAAGGAACCAAAGTCGAAAGTCTCTACTATTTTCCTACCTCCAGTCCAAAGCAGAGCAAAACAAAAACAGATTTCATAAATCTGTGACATTTCACAAATTTCAGTGGATACTACTCTCTTCTGATGAGACAGCTTGAAGAGATGTTTATATCTTTCTTCCTCAGAGAGCTTAAGAGATGCTTTTCTTGTGTATTCCTTATTTTTACCATCTATTTTTACTTCTTTGCAAAGTCCTTGTCAGGTGGTTTTAAGCATATAACATATAAGGGGAGTTCAGGAGTTGAGTAGCTTAAACAATAAGTGAAGAAAAATAATAGTAAGTATGAGAAAAATCTTTTCACCAAAAATGCATATTTTTCAAGTAAAAGCCTAAAAGCAAGAAGTAAAAAAGGTACCAGGTATTTGGTTGTAAGCATCAGAGTAAATAGTATTATCTGATTCACATGTAAAAAATTTGGAGAGATCACTTTTTTAAAAATTTATTTATTTTGAGACAGTGTCTTGCCCTGTTGCCCAGGCTGGAGTGCAGTCGCATGATCATGGTTCACTGCAGCCTCAAACACCTGGACTCATGTGATCCCCCTGCATCAGCCTCCCAAGTAGCTGGGACTACAGGCATGTGCCAACATGCCTGACTAATTTTTAATTTTTATTTTATTTTTTTGCAGAGACAGGGTCTTGCTACGTTGTCCAGGCTGGTCTCAAACTCCTGAGCTCAAGCAATTGCCCTGCCTTGGACACTGAAAGTGCTGGAATTACAGGCATGAGCTACCACACCAGGCTAGGAGAGATCATTTTTAGAAATGTATTTTAATATAGCTGTCTGAAAAGTGAAACAAATGTACTCTATTTTCCCAACTGGCTTTTATTGAAAATATTTATATACATCCATATACATATGGATATATATATTTAAAAAATGGGGAAACATGCAGTTAATAGTACATTTGAAAACTTTGACACGAAAGGAAATCTACCCTAGGATGCCAAATATTGCAAAATACAATGCCTTTACTGGTCTTTTTTGGAAATTTTAGCATTTACTGGAATTTGGAATCTTCCTTCTGTTCATTCCTTGTCACCATCCCCATTTTATCTACCTCTCAAATTCACAGGAATCTCTGAAATTTAGCTCTTCCTTTTGTCCAGATATTGACAATGTTTAATATAACTAGTCTGTAATCTCATATACCACCAGTGTCAGTGGACAGTCACATGACATATTCCTAAGTGAACAGAAACTCAACCCTTTAAGTTCTATAAAATGAATAAATGAAGGCAAATAAAACTTCCTTTTTATTCCTTTCTTCATCCTTTGTGGAACATGGCAATAGGGGAAGATCTAGGAAGAACAGTGAAGAAGATGCAAAATGAAAAAAAAAGGCAATTTCAACAAAATTACTTTATTAAAAAGGCATATGATGAAAAATGACCTACGATATACACATATGAATATAATTATGTGACAGCTGACACACAGAACAATGCATTTATGGCATTACACAGAGAAAATGTTTATATAATGCTGTGAGATCTCAAGTTCTGTATTGGATTTGTCTTTCCTAGATAGATATCTACCGTAGCTGCTAACAATGATTTTCTGGATCAACAGTCAAAAGAAACTTTTTTTCCTTATTTACAAAATTCAAATAGATTCTGGCAAATTGGGGGTCATAATGAATGTGTACATTCTCAGTTGGCTCTCCAAATATGTTAAGCAGACTTTTATATCCATGCAGGTTGAAGAAAACACTTTTTTTTTTGAGGTGGAGTTTCACTCTTGTCATCCAGGCTGGAGTGCAGTGGCACAATCTTGGCTCACCACAACTTCCACCTCCTGGGTTCATGCGATTCTCCTGCCTCAGCCTCCTGAGTAGCTGGGATTATAGGCATGTGCCATCACGCCTGACTAATTTCGTATTTTTAGCAGGGATGGGGTTTTGGCCAGGCTGGTCTCGAACTCCCGACCTCAGGTAATCTACCTGTCTCAGCCTCCCAAAGTGCTGGGATTACAGGAGTGATCCACTGCACCCCGCCTGAAGAGAAAACATTTCTAAACTTGCTTTGTATTTAGATGGATAGCTTTAGAAAGGAGGAGAGAGCAACATGTATTCTTCCACACTGTGTGGTGGGAAACAATGAGTAGAATAACAATATGGAAGAGAGCAAGGCAGATTTCATTACAGTAGAGTGCCTACACTTCCTCATAACTTGGATTTACACACTGCAAATCCTCTGATCTGATTACCTCCAGTGATCACGTAAAATACCGGCTTTAAACTCTTTGCCTTAGTGATAAAACAGCCACTTTGATTCACAACGAGACATTCACAATAAAGTATATTGTAAACGTACCTGTCCACAGCCCGGGGCATTGCACACAAACGGTCTGTCGTCTCCCATATTTCATATAGCAGAGCGGAGCTGAGGAGGGGGAGGTGGGGGAAAAAGTTATGTTAAATACGCTGGAGCAAAAAAAAAAAGTGCTTCAAAAATATCAACCCTAGAAACAGGTGTTCCACGAATGCCATCTATCAAAGTTGTAAACACAGGCTACTTTGGGGAGACCCATTAGACAGGTGGCATATGATCTACTGTGCCTCAATTGAAACTTTTAATTAGAAAGATTGAGATCTAAATAGTCGAGGAATTTCAAACCTTTGCTAGCTTTTCCCTCTTTCTACTACAGTATACAACACACTTCTCCAATCTGCTGAATTACTACTAGTGCAGTTCCCTATGTCAATAAATTCACTGAACGCTCGATGCGGAAGCCATATTTCTGTACTAGAGAAGACCAAAATTTGTCATTTAATTAATTAAGGGATTATAGGAGGGGTGCTCCATTTTACAGGGCCATAATCTGGCTCCCTGGTGTATAAACTATGAGACTGTTGGCAAGGGCTGTTTATCCCATATTATTGCCAAAGAAAACAAAGCACCCATCCTATTGGGCTACACGGGAAATGGTTTCCATTAATAAAAAAATAAAAATAAAAACCGGCAGCCACCTCCTCCCCCCACCAATCGTCTGTGGCAAATGGAGAAATATCGATGCCCTTCCCCCCTCTGATTCTATTTATGGCTAGGTTTTTAAAAGCAGCAATAAAACAAATGTCGACTCTTTGGGGGTTTGCTGGGTGAATATGTTCCGGCTGTTTGTGCTGCTCTCGGCCAGTGTTCTTGGGCTGCTCTGCTGCAGCCAACAGATGTGTGCTGCTGCAGGGGATAAAAGAAATGGCACTAAAAGGCATCACCATCCATCCCTTCTATTTCTCTGAAGACTTTAACAGGGGTTTATACTGTTTTTTAAATTATTGAAGCTAAACTCTCAAAGTGTTTATTGAAATTCTTTGTTGAAGAACAATAATTCCAATCTGAATGTGTGGGAGAAATTTCTCATATCCCAACTAGGAATAAAAATAGAAGTGGAGATGGATAAAGATTAGAAATGCAAATCATAGTAAAAACAACTCCTAAAAGATAAACAGTATTTTGGAAGGGTGGAAGAGAAAAATGGAGTGGGGGATAAAAATAGTCTTATAAACTCCTAAACGACATTTTCAAACATCCTTCCATAAAAGAGAAAGGTATACAAAAGAATATGAACGAGGGAAGATGAGAGAGGAACTACAATTTGAATATGCCTGGAAATGACTTCAGAACTGCAACCAAATTTCAAATTTTTATCTTGGAAATAAATTGAAATGTCAGGACAATCTGTCAGGCTCACATTGAAATAAAACGTTAACATGCTAGACTGAATCTAGTAATCAGAAAACCATGCTTAAAACTCAGAGGGTAGCTAGGTAACATCTCTCCTACTCTCTTAGGACGCACTCTGGGGTGAGAAACCAGTATTTCTGGTTGTCTAATCAGTAATTCCACAACTAATCGGTGTTTAAAATTGTGGGGTTCCCCATAAAATTGAAGGGGCTCCTTGGTCATCTTTCAGTGCGATAGAAACACAGTCTAACTAGGAAGGAAACTGACGCTACAGCACTGCTGTAATGGAACAGAGCCTGTACGTACATACATGTACACAGATTTATATCACATTTAGCCAGGATAAATTGCTTCAATAAATTCTGTTCCTAGGAGAGGCCAGCTCAAGCTGATGATTGGGTACTGGGAAATGAGAGCTTCATTCTTCTTCACACAGCCCCAGGATGAGGGGGTTTTCTGGTTGGTTTGTTTGTTTTAAATACATGATGATTTTTTAGCACTTTCTGGAACTACAACATGGTACAAAAAATAAATGCAAGTGTACAAAAAATAAATGCAAGTAAACAAAAGTAAACAAATGCAAAGACCAGGACCATTATGGCTGAAAACTTAGAGCATATCTGGAAAGCAATTTATCTCTGGAAAAATTCCTAACTCCTGTGCTAGGGATAATTTCACTACATGTCCCAGAATCTGCTTTCCTAACATAATCACAAAATGAAAATTTTATTTCAACAAGGTCTTATATATTTTCAACCAGGAAGTAAACTAACTACAAGGGCTAGAGGAGACATAACACAAGGATCAGGCAGGATTCCTTACTTTTATCTTGGTTCTATTATTTGATGCTAAATTTTCTCATTTTTCTACCTATTCAGAGGAGGGAAACAGTTCTGGCTGAGAAGTGGGACAGTATTGGCATAGGAAGTGGTGAAATAAATTCTGGAATGGTTTTCCTCAAACCACAAAATGCAAAATGTAACTTGGCTTTGCATAATCACATCACAATATATGGCTTCCAAATTCTATTTAGTGGCACACTTACTAGGAAATAGAGATGAAAAATCATGACTTTCTGAAAGAAAAAAAGCAAAACTAAAAAAATTTGGGGGGAAAAAAGCATTAAAACCTAACAGAAGTATTTTCATTGCCCTTAAATATTCAACTGACAGCCACTAACTAGGATTTTCTGCTTCCTCCTAAATTTGCTGGCCTTTGTTTTACCATTTTCACCAAAGGGAGATCACAATGAGAGGAAGAAGGCTCTCTTATTAAACACCCACAATTATTCTTAAATCATTCCTCAGTCTCTTGCCTCTTGTCATTTCCATTATTCTTGTTTAAAAATTGTTTCACTCTGAAGTGATTTTTAAAATTTAAATATTTAACAAAAATAAGAATGATCTGTCTCCCCATTTAAAAAAAATCCAGCTAACATCTTTTTTTAAAAAAAAATTTCTCCTTCACTTCTAGTCTCCTACATCAATTGCCACATATAAAGAATGCCAATTTGCTTATTTCTATCTGACACTTAAAACAAATTTCTAATTATCAGTGAGGTCTCACTGATGCTGTCTCAAAAACAAAAAGCAACACATTTCCGTAGTGTAAACAGACTAAGACATAAAGTGAAATCTTGAAAACCAAAGCTGCCACTCACTAGAATTTAACTCACAGCTCATTTGTAACTATACTGCTTGACAAACAGATCGTGTGTCTGGGCAAGGCACTCATAATATGTCATCTCCTTCCCAACCTATTCTTCAGGATGAAACATAAGCATTTTACAGAACTAAACAATAAATGACAGAAGAGGGATACACTCATTAAGAAGCACTGCCAAGGGGAAGTGGGATGCTTTCAGCAAAGATCTTAGAACAGGAAGACAAAGATGCATAAAAAGGCTTTCCTAGAGGCCAACATCTGCAGAAAAGGCTCATATACTCAGTCACCAGAATTTTTAAAATGATTTTTAAAAATTAGTATTTACTCAAAAGAGAAAGTAATCTAAATGCTGGGAGAGAACTGAAGAAAACCCAAAGTTCAGAGGATGATTTTTAATAACTGAGATAATTTCATAAAATCTGTTAGTTTTGCTAGAGACAGAGGTAGATCCTAAAATGGTCATTGTGCAAGAAAACAGATTCTCTCTTTATGTATATGTACATGTCTATCTACATCTATTATCTTTGAGTAGACTAAGCATGGAGTCTATCACTGAGGACTACAAAGTAAATTCTCTAAACCTGGTGTGATATTACCATTATAATATAATTAGAAAAAATAATGCAGATACAGTGGGATATGATCATTTCTCTAGCACCCAACTGATGTTAATAAGATGGCCCAACTCTAAGCAAGGAATAAAAGCTACATACAAACACATCCAGGGGCCTGTTGTCAGGTTCCTAATGACAAAAAACAGATACTGGTAGGTACAAAAAAATTAGAAGGATAATGCACTGTAAGTATCAAAGAGTCATAAAAACCTGGAAGATGTTAAGACTATCATTCATTCATTCAGAACTCATTAATAAGGATCTATCAAGTGCTAGGCAAAGTGGATATAAAAATAAAAAGACAATAGTCCTTTACACAAAAATAATTTTTCACTCATCTGTCATGAAAGAAACCAGTATCATTAAGAATGATGGCTTAATTTACAAGTTCAATTAGTCAGAGGTTAATCAGTATACATATCATTTAGATTCTACTGTATACCGTCATTTATCAAATTATTTTGTTAGTAACTCCAGATCATAAAAAAGAGGAGTTGGTCAGGTGTGGTGGCTCACACCTGCAATCCCAGCACTTTGGGAGGCTGAGGCAGGTGGATCACCTGAGGTCAGGAATTTGAGACCAGGCTGGCCAACATGGCGAAACCCTGTCTCTACTAAAAATACAAAATTAGCCGGGCGTGGTGTGCGCCCAGCTACTCTAAGCAGGAGAATTGCTTAGAACCTGGGAGGTGAAGGTTGCAGTGGGCCGAGATCACACCACTGCACTCCAGCCTGGGCAACAGAGGAAGACTGCCTCCAAAAAAAAGAGGAGGAGTTAACAGTCTTGGTAAAAGATTTACCAAGGAAGAAGTCTGAAATTAATAATCATAATTTGCTTTTTGGATTATATACATTTAGTGAGTTTTAAAATTTATTAATTCACCAAATATTTTACTCAGTATCTGTGTACAGCCCCATACTCCCTAGGCCCAAGTAATTCAAGAGTAAAGGAGACGGACAAGATTTCTGCCCTCATAGAGCTTACTTACATTCTAAAAGGAAGAAACGAACAATAAGCAAGTAAGCAAAATAATTTCAGATTAACAGCAGATAACTGCTATTAAAGGAAAATGAAAGGCTGATGTGTTAGTGACTAGGTGAGGGCTATTTTAGTTTCCTGACTAAAAAGGGAATGGCTGCATTATCCGTAATCAAAAGGGGAATGGGGTAGAATATAGAGATCTAGGTTAAAACTGCAGGAAGCCTTTCTTCTCATAACATAGTAGATATTCAATAAATATTTACTGATTTAATATTTAATAAATATTTAAAGTCTATATTCAAGTTTGCACTTAACTTCAGGTTTCTGCAAAAAGCTGCTGGATCCACAAAATATCCACTATGCAAGTATTTACGTATTTACGGCTACACATATTTTAAATCCATATTTATGACTATGTTGTGCCTAAGGCACTTTATATGACCACAGCAACTAAGTCTATGCTTTTAACAGCCAAATAACATGAAGCTCTGTAGTTTTTGGTTACAGTGCTAAAAATGGGGAGGAGGGATGAATTTGTCAAGTAAACCCTTAATCAAACCTTAAAAACAAAACCTCACCTACAGCTGTTAAGACATATATTCAACGACAGGTGTGGTGGCTCACGCCTGTAATCCCAGCACTTTGGGAGGCTGAGCTGGAACAGCTGAGGTTGGGAGTTCAAGACCAGCCTGACCAACATGGAGAAACCCCATCTCTACTAAACATAGAAAATTAGCCAGGCATAGTGGCACATGCCTGTAATCCCAGCTACTCGGGAGGCTGAGGCAGGAGAATCGCCTGGACCCGGGAGGCAGAGGTTGTGGTGAGCCAAGATGGCACCATTGCACTCCAGCCTGGGCAACTCTCAAAAAAAAAAAAAAGATATATATTCAAGTACAAGAGCATGCTAATAGCGTGTTCAGCAGAAAGGACACTTTTATATAGTACTTTTGGGAGTACACAGCTGGACAATCTTTCTGGAAGTCAATTTGGCAATATTTACATTAAATGTCTTAAAATGTTCTATACCTTTTGAACAATTCATTCTTCTTTCAGACTCTCTAAGGATAAAACCAGCCATGTGGACCATTTTTGCATTAAAGAGTTTATCACAGTCATTTTTATGACCAAAAAAAGGACAAGAATTAAACATTTAAGAATGGATAAATATAAATTAAGGTACTGCCTTATAATAAACTATATTTAAGTTATAAAGAATAACATTTTGGGTTGGGTGTGGTGGCTCACAAAGTGGTGTAATCCCAGCACTTTGGGAGGCTGAGGCAAGTGGATCACCTGAGGTCAGGAGTTCAAGACCAGCCTGACCAACATGGTGCAAACCCCGTCTCTACTAAAAATACAAAAACTAATGAGGCATGGTGGCACATGCCTGTAATCCTAGCTACTCAGGAGGCTGAGGCAGGAGAATCACTTGAACCCAGGAGGCGGAGGTTGTGGTGAGCCAAGATCACGCTATTGGACTCCATCCTGGGCAACAAGAGTGAAACTGTCTCAAAAAAAAGAAAAAAAAAAAAAAAGAACATTTCGAAAATTATTTAAAAACATGAGGAAACGCTATGCGTTAAATGGAAAAAAACCCATAATATAAAATTTTACATGCACCATAATTCTAAATCTATAAAAAAGCAAACAAAATAATAAGCATAGAAAAAATAAGAAAACTAACATCAAAATGTTAATAATGGTTATCTCTGGATAATGGTAACCGAGGTGATTCCATTTTCTTCTTTGTACTTTTAGTATTTTTCAAAGTCTCTACAATAATCACAGATTGCTTCTAAGAAATCAAAAATTATAATGTAATCTTATAAGAAAAAAGAATGCAGATATGCAGGATTGAAAAAAGTCTGAGTTTAAAAAAAGGTCCATATCTACCTATTCTAAGGCACTAAACAGTATATTTAAAAATCATATAAAGCTACTCATTTTCTACTACAAAGCAAGAGAACCAAGTAACAAATTAAGTTCAAAAATGACCATAAAAAATTATAAAATTGGCTGAGCGAGCTGGCTCACACCTGTAATCCCAGCACTTGGGGAGGCCAAGGCAGGTGGATCACGAGGTCAGGAGTTCGAGACCAGTCTGACCAACATGGTAAAACCTCATCTCTATCAAAAAATACAAAAATTGGCCAGGCATGGTGGTAGGTGCCTGTAATCCCAGCTACTTGGGAGGCTGAGGCAGGAGAATCACTTGAACCCAGGAGGTGGAGGTTGCAGTGAGCAAAGATTGTTCTGCTGCACTTCAGACTGGGTGACAAAGACTCTGTCAAAAAAAAAAAAAAAGGGAGCTGCAGTGGCTCAGGCCAGTTGTCCCGGCACTTGAGGAGGCAAGGCTATGAGTTCGAAGCCAGCCTGCAAAATAAGAACCCGTCATTCATTAAAAGAAAACAAAATTAAAAACAAAATTATAAAATTATAAACCATTTCATATAGAAAACAAACATGGTGGAAACTTAAATTTATATCAACACACTAGGTAAAACAGGCAATTCAAAATAGCTCCTCCTTTTGTTACCTTCCAGGACCCATTTTCAGAATCCCATAAATGCTCCCTCACAACAATTATGCTTATATTAAACAATTAGAAATTGCCCCAGCCACGTATCACAAAGGGAATATAGAGTTGAAACCAAGTTTAGCAGGTACTGAATACCTTTCAGCTCAGTACAAATAAACTAAAAAACTTAGGCACCCAAACAGAGCTCTATGGGCTCCATTTCTTTATGACAATAAAAAGACATTATATGCAAACAGCTCTCTTCTAAACACACAACTTTGGTTACCACGTTTCAGACTCTAAAATAATTTAGCTGCTATTAAGCAGAGTACAAACACAAGCTCTTTGCCACAGCGGTCTCAACATTTTATATTCTCTGTAGGATACTCAGTGCTGCTCTGATTTGCATTACATCTAGCAAACTGACTTTAAGATTCCAGTTAACACATGAACTGTGAGACTATAATGCAGGTTATGGGAACCCCAGAAAACAAAGTGGACTACTCAAGTTTTACTAGGTAGATTATTTAGGTATTAAAATTTCTGTTCCTAGGCCAGGCGCCATGGCTCACACCCATAATCCCAAGCCTCCCGAGTTCAAGCGATTCTCCTGCCTCAGCCTCCTGAGTAGCTGGGATTACAGGCATGAGCCACCATGTCCAGCCACAAGACACTGTTTCTAAAAAAAGAAAAAAAGAATTAGCCATGCACAGTGGTGTGTGCCTGTAGCCCCAGCTACTTCAGAGCTCAGGAGACTGAGATGGGAGGATCCCTTGAGCCCAGGAATTCAAGGTTGTAGTGAGCTATGATCGCACCACTGCACTCCAGCCTGGGTGATAGACTGGGACTCTGTCTCAAAAAAAAAAAAAAAGGTTCACAAATTCTGGATTAATTTTCCATTGAATTATTTAGCATAACAACAGCTTAGCATATATTATCTCATTATAAGTAAATTAAATGTTCCAAAAGGATATTTAGGAAGCATATATGTACCTCTATAATCATAAACTAATTAGCCTTATTGTTTTAAATCTTATGTTTGTTTTTTTTTTAAGACAGGGTCTTGCTCTGTTGCCCAGGCTGGAGCACAGTGGTGTGATCTCGGATCACTGCAACTTTTGCCTCCTGGGTTCAAGAGATTCTCATGCCTCAGTCTCCTGAGTAGCTGGGACTACAGGCAGGCGCCACTATGCTCAGGTAATTTTTGTATTTTTAGTAGAGACCGGGTTTTGCCCTGTTAGGCTGGTTTTGAACTCCTGACCTCAAGTGATCTGCCCGCCTTGGCCTCCCAAAGTGCTGGGTTTACAGGTATGAGCCACCATGCCTAGCCTTTAGCCTTATTGTTTTATATCAGTATTTTTTAAAGCACTTGCTAAGAGACTGGAAAACTGAGGCAGAGAGTTACAAAAAAATATATAGGCAAAAAAAGTCAAGGGGTTAAGGCTGGTCTGATCCTAGTTACCTGTTCTCACGCATTCCAAACGAGATACAAAAATGGACCAGATGCGGTGGCTCACACCTATAATCCCAGGACTTTGGGAGGCCGAGGCAGGCGGATCACTTGAGGCCCAAAGTTGGAGACCAGCCTGGCTAACATGGTGAAACCCCATCTCTACTAAAAATACAAAAATTAGCTGGGTGTCGTGGCGGGGGCCTGTGATCCCAGCTACTTGGGAGGCTGAGATGGGAGAATCTCTTGAACCCAGAAGGCAGAGGTTGCAGTGAGCTGAGATCATGCCACTGCACTCCAGCCTCGGCAATATAGTGAGACTCCGTTTCAAACAAAAAAGAGAAAGATACAAGAATGGAGACCACATCTTTTTATTATCCCTGAAAGTTGACTAGTTACAACTGAATCATGTTTTACCAACACTTCAGAACATAACAGGCACTGTTATATATGCTTAATATATATAAACATGTTACATATGCTCATTATGTAAATGAATGTCCTGAAACATGAATTTGAGGGGCTACATGTTCTGGGGTATCATTTTATTTAGGAAAATTAAGTGATGTTCAGAGTTTGGTTTTTTGGTGGGTTTTTTTGTTTTGCGACAAGGTCTCATTGTTACCCAGGCTGGAGTACAGTGGCATGATCACAGTTCACTGCAGCCTCAACTTCCTGGGCTCAAGTGATCCTTCTGCCTCAGCCTCTTGAGTAGCTGGGACTACAGGTGTGCCCCACCACGCCCAGCTCATTTCTTTTTTGTAGAGACAGAGGGTCTTGCCATGTAGCCCAGGCTAGTATCACAACTCCTGGGCTCAGGTGATCCTCCTGCCTTGGCCTCCCAAAGTGCTGGGATTGCAGGTGTGAGCCATCATGCCCAGCTAATATTCATATTTTTAACATTAAGCATATTTTATTATAATTGTTTTAAAATTCATAATCCAGTTATAGCATATACCAAGAGTTAGCAAACTTCAACTGATGGGCCACAAGCTAAGAATAGGTTTTACATTTTTCTTTCTTTTTTTTTTTTTTTTTTTGGGGATAGAGTCTCACTCTGTTACCCAGGCTGGAGTGCAGTGGTGTGATCTTGGCTCACTGCAACCCTCTGCCTCCCGGGTTCAAGCGATTATTACTCCTTAGCCTCCCAAGTAACTGGGACTACAGGCGTGTGCCACCACATCCAGGTAATTTTTTTCGTTTTTAGTAAAGATGAGTTTTCACTGTGTTGGCCAGGCTGGTTTCAAACACCTGGCCTCAAGTGATCTGCCCGCCTCAGCTTCCCAAAGTGCTGGGATTACAGGTATGAGCCACCGCATCCAGCCAGTTTTTACATTTTTCAATGGTTGAAAAAAAATCAGAAAGAATATATTGTGACATGTGAAAATTATAGGAAAACAGCTACATTTTTTTTTCTTTTTTTTTTTTTTTGAGGAGTCTTGCTCTGTCACCCAGGCTGCAGTGCAGTGGCACCATCTTGGCTCACTGCAACCTCTGCCTCCCGGGTTCCAGAGATTCTCCCACCTCAGCCTCTTGACCAGCTGGGGCTACAGGCATGCACTACTACACCCAGCTAATTTTTGTATTTTTAGTAGAGACGGGGTTTCACCGTAGTGGGCAGGCTGGTCTCGAACTCCTGACCTCAAGCAATCCTCCGTCCTTAGCCTCCCAAGTGCTGGAATTACAGGCGTAAGCCACCATGCCCAACAGCTGGATTTTTCTTTTCTTTTCTTTTTTAAGACAGATCTCACTCTGCTGCCAGGCTGGGGTGCAGTGGTGTGATCTCAGCTCACTGCAACCTCCACCTCTTGGGTTCAAGTGATTCTCCTGTCTGGACCTCCTGAGTAGCTGGGACTACAGGTGCGTGCCACCTCGCCTGGCTAATTTTTGTATTTTTGGTAGAGATGGAGTTTCAACATGTTGGCCAGGATGGTCTCGATCTCCTGACCTCATGATCCACCCACCTCAGCCTCTCAAAGTGCTGGGATTACAGGCGTGAGCCACCATGCCTGATAGCTGCATTTTTCAAGGTTGACACTATAAGACAATAGTTCTCAAAGTGGGCTCCGGGGATCCCTACAGATCTTTCAGGGGATTCATGAAGGTGAACATCATTTATGAGTAAAAGATCTATTTAAAGAGCTATCTAGGCTGGGCACAGTGGCTGGTCGGGTACAGGCATGAGATTACTCATGCCTGTAATCTCAGCACTTTGGGAAGCTGAAGTAGACAGATCACCTGCAGCCAGGCGTTCAGGACCAGCTGGGCCATAATTGTGAAACCCTGTCTCTACTAAATATACAAAAATTAGCAGGGCAGAAGTGGCTGTTTGTCCTGAGCCAATGCATTTTAATGTAACAGTACGAAAAAGTTCACAGATGTGGTTTCAAATTCTATACCAGAGCCAACCTTTATAAAACTATCCCTTTTTGGTGTAGTACCAAAGAAGACTATATGCAATTACCCGAAAATAATCTTTTCTTTTCCCATTACATCATTTTCTTTATGTACTTAAACCAAAATGACATATCTTAACAGACTGAATGCAGAAGCAGATATGAGAATCCAGCTGTTTTCTGTTTAGCCAGACATTAAAGAGATTTGAAGTTCCTTCCCTAAATTCTTTTTATAACTATAGATATATTTATGTTAACATGATATAGGTTTGTTCTTATTTTAAAATAAATTAATAAATATTTTTAAAATTTATCTCTTAATTGCTAATATGCTAAATATCAACAGATATAACCCAGATACACAATTGCTCTTTGGAGTCCTCAATACATTTTTTTTTTTTGAGACAGGGTCTCACTCTGTTGCCCAGGCTGGAGTGCAGTACACAATTTCAGCTCACTGCAACCTCTGCCTCCCTGGCTCAGGTGATCCTCCTACCTATGCCTCCTGAGTAGCTGGGACTACAGGAGTGCACCAACAAGCTCAGCTAATTTTTAAAAGTTTTGTAGAGACACAGTCTCACTATATTACCTAGGCTAATCTCAAACTCCTGGACTCAAGCAATCCTCCCACCCCCACCTAAGCCCCCAAAAGTGCTGAGATTACAGGTGTGAGCCACTGTGTCTGGCCCTCAATAATTTTTAAGAGTATTATGGGGTGAGTTCTGAGACCAAAAAGTTTGATATCCACTGCTTTAAGAAATACACAAACAGTAGAGGGCCCTAGATTGATCAAACAGAAGGCTGAAATTAATTTCTGGATTTCAAGCTCAGACATGCAGAAACAGGTTTCAAAGAGAGGAGCCAGCTTAAATGGACCAAATAGTTGTGCAGCAAATGACTGAAAACAGATGAGGGTGAGAATTAGGCTGAATCACAAGTTAGGCAACACATGGCCAAAGCTTAGAACCTATCTGGAAGCAGCTTTATACAGGCAACTACTTGAAGTTTTTTTTAAGGCTCTCTAGGCTTTCAGAGGATTCAAGGACTATTTTGAGCTATTCCCCAGAAAGATTAATAAAGCAAAAAAAAAAAAAAAAGAACAGAAGTAGCAGCAGCAGCAACAACTTGCTAAACTGACAGCAGGAAGCAAAGTTAGAAATAACTAGAGAACATTGTATTTATCTATGTTTGGCCTCAGTGTGCATTTTAGAAGTTGAAAAACCCCTGGAAACTGATAGGATGCTGAACAAAAAACAAAAAAAAATTTTGTTTTTTTTTCTGCTCATTTTCAGATAAAGTATGATCCTCAAAACAATAAGTCAAAAGTTATCAACCTCAAAACACTGATCTTTTAAAATCATCTTCTAATTTAAAGGTCCAATAAAAAATCTTAAATAGGCTGCAAACAACAAAAATCCTGACAGACTTTAATATTAAAGTATAAGATTGGTTCTGAGTAGGAAATAGCTGCACTATCCCACAATGACAATCACTGAGACACCTAGAAGTTCTCAGGAAAAAATATTCCTTTCCAGCCGGGTGTGGTGGCTCACATCTGTAATCCCACCACTTTGAGAGGCCGAGATGGGCAGATCGCCTGAGGTCAGGAGTTCGAGACCAGCCTCGTCAACATGGAGAAACCCCATCTCTACTAAAAAAAAATACAAAAAAATTAGCCAAGTGTTGTGGTGGTCACCTGTGATCCCAGTTACTCAGGAGGCTGAGGCAAGAGAATTGCTTAAACCCAGGAGTTCCAGGTTGCAGTGAGCTGAGATCGCGCCATTACACTCCAGCCTGGGTGACAGAGCGGGACTCCGTCTCAAAAAAAAAAACCAAAAAAAAACCCCAAAAAAAACCAAAAACATTTATTTCCTAAGTCTGTCCACATATTTGCAACAGTGATCTATTTGGAGGTATTTCAGTGCTCACCGATTCATTCTCACCAGCCCCAAACATGTATGCAAACTACTGCTTGACCAAAACTTTAAAAAATAAGTTAAAGAAAATGGTGCTGGCTGGGCCCCATCTACTACAGCAAAAGGAAGCAATCTACCAGATCAGGAGAAAACAGTAAGCAATTCCACTCAAAGGAAACAAGTTGCGTTTTGTGAGAAGGTGGGGCTATAGCAAAACACCGTTACTACAGATGTCCATGCCACAAGCTCATGAAATGACTTTCTAAGCTAAATCCTGGCTCCCGTTAGTTTGGTTTTGGTTTTTTCTGAGCCAGGATCTCACTCTGTCACCCAGGCTAGAGTGCAGTGGTGAGACCTCAGCTCACTGAAACTTCCACCTCCCAGGCTCAAGTAATCCTCCCACCTTGGGCTCCCAAGTAGCTGGAACTACAGGCGTGCACCACCAAGCCCAGCTAATTTTTAAATTTTTTGTAGAGACGGAGTCTCACTGTGTTGCTCAGGCTGGTCTCGAACTCCAAGCAATCTGCCCATCTCAGCCTCCCAAAGTGTTGGGATTACATGTGCGGGCCACCTCACCCAACCTACACTTTCATAAATAGACTTTCATGATATTTATTAAGAAGAGATGCAGTATTGAACCAAAAAAAAAGAAACTTTATGCACATTCTGGTTTCAAATGTATGGGAACATGAAGGATTAAAATTGCCAAAAGATGAGAAAAAGCATGGCCAGGCATGGTGGCTCACACCTGTAATCCCAGCACTTTGGGAGGCTAAGCTGGGCGGATTGCCTGAGCTCAGGAGCTCAAGACCAGCCTGGGCAACACAGCAAAACTCCATCTCTACTAAAATACAAAAAATTAGCCAGGAGTGGTGGTGTGTGCCTGTAATCTCAGCTATTCAGGAGGCTGAGGCAGGAGAATTGCTTGAAACTGGGAGGCGGAGATTATAGTGAGCCAAGATTGTGCTACTGTACTCCAAGCCTGGGCAACAGAGTGAGACTGTGTCTCAAAAAAAAAAAAAAAGAAGAGAAAAAGCTAAGCTAACAAGCTGAAATCAAGAGTCTGCAATGACTTTTGCTGCAAACTTACATGTTCTTTCCTTCTTTGAGACAGGGTATCACTTTGCTGCCCAGCCTGGAGTCGAGTGGTGTGATCTCGGCTTGCTGCAACCTCTGCTTCCTGGGCTGAAGCAATCCTCCACTTCAGCCTCCCAAGTAGCTGGGGCTACAGATGTGTGTTATTACCACAGTCGGCCAATTTTTGTATTTTTTGTAGAGACAGGGTTTCATTGCCCAGGCTGGTCTCTAATTCCTGGGCCCAAGCCTCCCAAAGTGCTAGGACAACAGGTGTGAGCTACTGTGTCTGGCCAATGCTTACATATTCTTATGTCCTTAAAACTACTATACTAGGCCAGGTGCAGTGTCTCACACCTGTAATCCCAGCACTTTGAGAGGTCAAGGTGGGTGGATCATTTCAGGTCAGGAGTTTGAGACCAGCCTGGCCAACATGGTTGAAACCCCATCTCTACTAAAAACACAAAAATTAGCCAGGCATCGTGGCAGGCACCTGTAATCCCAGCTACCTGGGAGGCTGAGGCAGAAGAATTACTTGTAATCAAGAGGCAGAGGGTGCAGTGAGCTGAGATCGCGCCACTGCACTCCAGCCTGGGTGACAGAGCAAGACCATGTCTCAAAAAAACATTTTTTTTTAATTAAAAAAAAAAAAGAGAGCCTACTATACTAACTTACCTTTGCTTTGGTTGGGAACCTTAAATGTTTGCCTGCAAAGTTTTAAAAGCTTATCTTTTTATACAAGTTTATCTTTTCATACAACCTTTCCTGAATTTTAACACTCATCCTTCATTTCCAAGGAAGTGATACAGCAAATACTTTCAAAATTGAATTGAATTTTGCTTCATTGTATACAGGCAGTCAGTGCATTATACAGAAGACCAAAAAAAAAAAAAAAAGTTTTTAAACAAAAGGACAAAGAGAAAGGAAGGAAACAAAATACTATGATTTAACAGGAACAAAACCCAACACTCTTTCAACATAAAGTGTCCACCAGGGAAATGTCGAAGAGAAAATGTCATGATAAAATATTTTTAAGATATAAAATGACCCCAATGCAAAATATTTGTTGTTGTTGATTTTTGTTTTGTTTTTAGCTCAAAGGAGTTATTATTTCTGGTCATTTATGTTCCTTACTTGTGTTTATCCATTCCCACTGGGTCAACAGAAACATTTCAATTTTATTTTCTTTACAGTCTATTTTTCTTCCTGATTCTTCAAGAATAAGTTCCTTGATCTTAATTTCTATTTATGAATGTCTGGCCTGAAAAGGACCTTGAGGGGTCATCAAGTCCATCCTTCTGCTTTCCAGGAGAAATCATAACATACTATCAGATGGATGAGAAGGTATCAAAGGAAAATGCATTGTTTCTCTGACTAGTAGCATGCAATTTAACATGCACATTCATTTACAATTTGCAACTTTTTAAAAATGAAAGTAAAAACTAAAATGCCAAAAGAGGAAGGTACTTTAAAAATGCATTTATCAGCTAAAATGGCTCAAACATAAATTCAACTGTCAGGTCTAAAATTAACAAGCAGGAAAGTTATTGGCTGCCAATGTAAATTCTTTAGTCCCTAGAGATGTCTTCTGAAGTTCTATCTCATTTGTAGCACCCTTCACCTACAGCACATAGGCTGGCAAACTTAGACCATCCTTGCCAATAAACTACGATTACAAATGACAATTGTGCGTGCGTGTGTGTGTGTGTTTGTGTGTTTACAGTTGGTATAGGGTTATAGTCCAAACAGAAAATGAAAAGTTAGGGCCAGATGCAGTGGTTCTCACCTGTAATCCCAGCACTTTGGAAGGCCGAGGCAGGTGGATTGCCTGAGTTGCATGAGCTCAGGAGTTTGAGACCACCCTGGGCAACATGGTGAAACCCCACCTCTACTGCAACACAAAAAGTTAGCTGGGAGTGGTGGTGGGAGCCTGTGGTCCCAGCTACTCAGGAGGCTGAGGCATAAGAATTGCTTGATCCTGGGAGGTGGAGGTTGCAGTGAGCCAAGATTGCACCACTACACTCCAGCCTGGGTGACACAGCAAGATTCTGTCTCCAAAAGAAAAAAAAAAGAAAATGAAAAGTTACATCTAAATTGGAGATGTCAATATTATGGGAAAGCTATAGTACAATTGTTCTTTGGAGAGTAGTTTAACTTTTTCATTTCTAAGTTAAAATGTCCAGGGAATCAAGTTTCCTCCTAAGAGGTTCCAGGACATGTGCAGTAGCTCATGCCTGTAATCCTAACACTTCAGGAGGCCAAGGCAGGAGCATCACCTGAGGCCAGGAGTTCGAGACCACCCTGCAACATGGTGAAACCGCGTCTCTACTAAAAATACAAAAATTAGCTGGACGTGGTGGCATATGCCTGTAGTCCCAGCTACTCAAGAGGCTGAGGCAGAGAACCGTTTGAACCCAGGAGGCAGAGGTTGCAGAGAGCTGAGATTGTGCCATTGTACTGCAGTCTGGGAGACAGAGCAAGACTCCATCTCAAAAAATAAAATTTCCAAAACAAGCTGGGCATGGTGTCTCACGCCTGTAACCCCAGCACTCTGGGAGGCCGAAGCAGGCAGATCACCTGAGCTGAGTTCAAGACCAGCCTAGGCCACATGAGAAACCTGTCTCTACAAAAAATACAAAAATTAAACAGGCACAGTAGTGTGCACCTGTAGTCCTAGCTACTTAGGAGGCTGAGGCAGGAGAATGGTTTGAGCCCAGGCCAAGATTGCAGTGAGCCAAGATGGTGCCACTGCACTCCAGCCTGGGAGACAGAGGGAGACCCTGTCTCAAAAAAAAAGAAAGTTTCTGAAACAGAATTTCATCTAATGTCAAAAAATCTGGTCAGGCACAGTAGCTCACGCTTGTAATCTCAGCACTTTGGGAGGCTAAGACAAGAGGATTGCTTGAGTCTAGGCATTCGAGACCACCCTGGAAAACATGATGAGACCTCTACAAAAAATAAACAAAATTAGCCAGACATGGTGGCATGAGCCTCTAGTCCCAGCTACTCAGGAGGCTGAGGTAGGATTGCTTGAGCCTGGGAGATTGAGACTGCAGTATGAGCCACGATAGTGCCACTGTGCTCCAGTCTGGGCAACAGAGGGAGACCCTGTCTCAAAAAAACAACCATGGCTGGGCACAGTGGCTCATGCCCGTAATCCCAGCACTTTGGGAGGCCAAGCTGGGTGGGTCACTCAACGTCAACATGGTGAAACCCCATCTCTATTAAAAAAATACAAAAATTAGCCAACTGTGGTGGCATATGCCTGTAATCCCAGCTACTTGGGAGGCTAAGACCAGAGAATTGCTTAAACCTGGAGGACAGAGGTTGCTGTGTGCGTGCCACTGCACCCCAGCCTGGGCAACAGAGTAAGACTCTGTCTCAAAAAAAAAAAAAAGAAAAGAAAAAGCCATAACCAAAAGACAGATAATAACAAAATAACAACAAAAATCTCTGCAACTATGAAGAAATACGGTTAATTGTTCTATAATTATTTGAAAATGAAAAAAAAAACAGGACTAGAAGTCTTGGAAATGAGAAAATTGTAATTTTTTAAAAATGTAGGGCAAGGAAAGTCAAGTACAGTAACTGTAGACTGGTGAAATATTATTTCCCAGAAAGATTCTAAATGAATTATTAAACAGATCACTTATGAACCACTGACAAGGTATGCAGTAATCTATAAACAGTAGCATAAGATACCCAAACGGCAACTGACACATAACTTCAAACTTCTTTTTCTTTTTTTCTTTGGAGACAGAGTTTCAACTCTTGTTGCCCAGGCTAGAGTGCAATGGTGCGATCTTGGCTCATTGCAACCTCTGCCTCCTGGGTTCAAGCAATTCTCCTGCCTCAGCCTCCTGAGTATCTGGGATTATAGGCATGCACCACCACGCCTGGCTAATTTTCTATTTTTAGTAGAGATGAGGTGTCTCCACGTTGGTCAGGCTGGTCGCGAACTCCTGACCTCAAGTAATCCGCCCGCCTTGGCCTCCCAAAGTGTTGGGATTACAGGCGTGAGCCACAGCACCTGGCCACTTCATTTTCTTTTTTGACAGGGTTACTAGCCTAGCAGTTCAGAGATGTCAGAGGCAGAATATACTGTATTTGGATTTCAAGAGGATACCTCTTGTTATTTCATAGAAAATAAAGGTTAGATGATATCAAACAGCAGGTGAGCTTCACAACTGAATTTTACCCAAAAGGCTAATTAACAGATTAATGTTAACATAACGATAGTCTACTCATGTTGTATAGCACTGCTCTATCCTTATACATGTTTACTAGTGACTTAAAACAAAAACACAGGCATCATGTTTATCAAATTTATCAATAATACAAACATTTGAGAAATGGTCAAGAGGTGAAATGACATTATCAAACTAAAACAATAAACCAAATTAACAAGATGATAATTACAGGGATAAACGTAAAGTTGTCAATTAAATTTAAAAAATCAACTACACAGCCTGGCACGGTGGCTCATGCCTGTAATCCTAGCACTTTAGGAGGCGGAGATGGGTGGACCACTTGAGGTCAGGAGTTTGAGACCAGCCTGGCCAACATGGTGAAACGCTGTCTTTACTAAAAATCCAAAAAAATTAGCTGGGCGTGGTAGCACAGGCCAGCAATCCCAGCTACTCAGGACACTGAGGCAGGAGAACCGCTTGAACCTGGGAGGTGGAGGTTGCAGTAAGCCAAGATGACAGAGCAAGATTTTGTCTCAAGGGAAAAAAAAGTTAACTACACAAATTAATATGATCTTAGGCTTTAAGATACAGAGGCATAGAGTATAGTAAAATAGAAGCTGTGTTTCCCCCTGTAGTTTGCATTTATTAGATTATATCTGAGATATAATTTAATAAATTCAGACCTAGATAAGGAAACATAAACTCAGGTAACTAACTTGATGAAGAGCCTGAACTTTTATTAAAAATGTCACTTAAGAAATAGCTCAGGCTGGGCTCGGTGGCTCATGCCTGTAATCCCAGAACTTTGGGAGGCCGAGGTAGGTGGATCACTTGAGGTCAAGAGTTCAAGACCAGCCTGGCCAACATGGTGAAACCCCATCTCTACAAAAAGTATAAAAATCAGCTGGGTGTGGATGGCGGGTGCCTGTACTCCCAGCTACTCAGGAGGCTGAGGGACAGGAATCGCTTGAACATGGAAGGCGGAGGTTGCAGTGAGCTGAGATTGTACCACTGCACTCCAGCCTGGGCAACACAGCAAGACTCTGTCTTAAAAAAAAAAAAAGAAAAGAAAAGAAAAGAAAAGAAAAAAGAGGCCAGGCTAGGTGGCTCACACCTGTAATCCCAGCACTTTGGGAGGCTGAGACAGGTAGATCACAAGGTCAGGAGTTCAAGACCATCCTGGCCAACATGGTGAAACCCAGTCTCTACTGAAAATACAAAAATTAGCTGTGGTGGTGTGTGCCTGTAATCCCAGATACTCAGGAAGCTGAGGCAGGAGAATCGCTTGAACCCAGGAGGCAGAGGTTGCAGTGAGCGGAGATGGCACCACTGTATTCCAGCCCAGGTGACACTTCGAGACTCCGGGAAAAAAAAAAGGAAAGAAAAAGAAAGAAAAGAAAGAAAGAGCTCAAAGAACTTGGGTATTTAACCAGGAAGAGATGCCTCCTGTAATACTAGCACTTTGAGAGGCCAAGGTAGGGAGATGGCTTGAGCCCAGGAGTTCAAGAAGAGCCTGGGCAATGTAGGGAGACCCCATCTCTACAAAAAAACTTAAAAATTAGCCAGGTGTGGTGGCATGTGCCTGTGATGCCAGCTACTTGGAGGCTGGGAGGACTGCTTGAGATCAAGAGTCCTAGTTACTCAGGAGGCTAGAACTAGAGGATCACTTTAGCAGGAGTTTGAGGTTACAATGATCTATGATCACATCACTTGCACTCCAACCTGGGCAACATAGCGAGATCCTGTCTCTAAAAGAATGAAAGAGATAAGTGTTATGAAATACTTGAAGACTACCATGTTAACAAGGAATTAAATCTATTTATTGTGGCTTCAGATAACAGAACTAAAGAGCTTCAGCACAATGTAAAAAATGTTCTAACAGTAAAGCTCCAGTAATGGAGCTTTACTTTATTAGAGTAAAGCTTCAATAATGGAACAGGCTATCTATGAAGTGGAGACTTTCTGCTTAGAGCGTTCAGAAGTTAAAAGACCAACCATCAGGGATACCAAATATGATGTGTTTTCACCTATCATGAATTTATTTGCTCCTTCCTAAAAAAAAAAAAAGTCTCTTAGGGGAAAGAAACATGTTGAAATGAGTAAATGTCAGAGAAGCTTAAAAATTATTTTCTCTGACATGGTTTTAAAGAGACAGAAGACTTTTTCATGAACTCCAAAACCATAGGATCATTTTCTGAGAAACCAACAAAAGAAAAGAATGCTTTTTCCTTTTAAATGAATGCTGCATTTGTTTTTCTCAAAGAAACATCTGTACCTTAACTTTAGTACTTTTATCAAGGGATAAGGGACAATTATATGCCAGTATGCCAACTAGTCTCAAGAAGAGAGCTGGCTTTATTAGACATTTACATGGAGTTCTATTTGCCCCACCTAAAACTTCCTTGCAAGGAGAAGGCTCCTCCTTATCAGACGTGGATAGGAGGCTGCTGTAACACTAACTCCCTCTCCCTGTGGCCTAGGAAAAACTCAGTCTTGACATGCACAAAACAATAACTTCTGAGAACTTCAGAGCAGCTGTGTTCAGCCAGAGCCAGCGACTTTACTCCAGGCAAAGAAGGAGCTTAAGAGTGGCTGAAAAAACAATTTTCATTTTGGGTTGGAAATGAGGAGAGGAAAGAGAACAAGATACAGTAAGTGGAGCTATTAACATTTTTAAACCGTGGTAAACAAAGGTGTTTAAAAATTACAACACTGAAACTAAACTTCGATCCACAAGTTGAAAGATGAGCAGTGTTATCACTCTAGCTTTCTGCTAGATAGTAATACTAGTGAGAAAAAATATCTTGGGTTTAATAGTGCCTAGTCAAAGCCACCACAAATTCTAGGACAGAAGACCAAAACAAGGGACTCTGCTCTCTCACTGGGTATTTTTTGTGCTGCTGCCAGCCAAACTGAAAAATGTTGTGAATGTCCAATAGCAATGCTCTTACTGTGAAATACTAGAACCCAGCTCAGTAGTTAATGCTACAGGGTCAGCAATGAATTGGTCTCAATGTGCTATAGGGGCAACTTCTTGGCCAGGGAGAAAAGCTTCAAATGGCTGCAGAAAACCAAAGGTTAATACAACTACATACTCTGGTTTCTCTTCATATAATAGCTTTACTGGTATTTCAGACATTATTTCACTTCTCAAAAGTAAAAGGAGAAGAGAAGGAACGTAAAAGCAAAATCTATGCAATACCAAAGAAGTTATTAATTGGCTATGTTAGTCCAATTTGTTATTAAATGATACACAACTATCAAACAAAGGGCAAAGCCCTGTCCCTTTTCTGTACAGAATTAAGAACTGGTAAGACTACTTAGCAGAGCTGCCAAACTTTTCTTTAGTTTCTTTTCTTACAGACATGTTAACATTTCGCAATAGCCTCCACTTACCTTACATCTTCCATGTTTAAGTACAAATTGTGTTTGATTTCCCCAGCCCTTGGCCTAAGATATTACGGCATATTTTTAGTTTCTGAGTGTGGACTGAACATTTTTCACTTTCCTGAAATAACATGTCTATTTTATTTACACCATTTAAAAACATATTATATAAGCTAACTAAAACGAACTGCAACCACCCATTCAACAACTCTTCGAGAATGACTGGGGAAGCCACAATTAACAAAACAAACTTCATTTTGGTATATTTCCGCTTAGAATGCCCATAAAGACTGATATCTCTACAAGAATTACATTACTGTAAAATTTTTAAACACAGGACTCATGTGAGCTTGCTGAGAAAACTCTGCACACCCCCTACACACCTGTACTTAATATGACATGACCCTCAGAGATACTAAAACACCCTCTTTTAAGTAGAAAACAAACTTTTAAAGTTAGAAAAGTAGCAACACGGGAATCTGGGTAGGAGGTGCCCTGGGTTGTAAACACCCCAGTCAGAGAACACAACAAGCAATTCAGAGCAACATATAAGTCCCTATGGGGCTCCTACTTGGACTGCCTAAGTCCCAAGCCCACATCCCAGTGTTTCAAGAGTTTGGGAAATGGAAGAGAGGGAGAAAGAAAATCAGAGAAGTGATGAAAGTGTTCTATTTTTCTCCTTCTCAACCCTCATGCCAGCATCTTGGAGGCTGGTCACCAGTCTGGGTGCCATATCCACCAGAAGCCCTAAATCAATATCGCAACCACCTGATACCTAAGCTAAAGACATGTGTATACCAGTCATCTCCTTCCCAAACACCTCTCTTATTGCTCTCAAGGCTCATATCCTTCCAGAAGCCATGCCTTACGGAATCTCAGCTCACCCATACTGTTCTCTTAAACTCATTCACTTAATTTTCTCCAAATCCATACTTTCTCTCTGATATCATGTCCCTGATGTTCTTTTTATTAATTCAATCGAAATGCCACGACCCTCATTTCCAATAATCTACCCCTATCTATCTTTCCTGTCAAACCCAACGGGTGTTCTGTCACCAGACCAAGATCTTTGTTCTCATCTCCTCATTCCTACCTCCTACCTATTACCCTTTTCCAATTCCAAGCTCCTAATCCCACTCTTGGGGAAGCCCTGGGTTCCTAACCTAGTTTAGTATCCCTCCTCTTTCTCCCATTCCACCCCATCCTATGATCATTCCTTTAGGCTCCACTAGACTACCGCTCCCTCAGGATTCAATTCCCCTCTCCTTGCCACGCCCTGTGCCCCCCGGGGCTACTTACCCCAAGTTCTCCCCACACTTCAAGTCTCTGGCCCCGCCTTCCCCCCCAAAGGAAGGAGGCGGGAGTAGAGAGAGAAGAGGGGCGGTGCTCGGCAAGGAAAAAGCGATCTCCCATTAGCGCTCATCGCCGCCAATCGAGGCTTCCTTCTCTCCTATTGGTCGGCTTTGGCCTACGCCCCACCTTCTTCCTCAGACCGGGCCCGGCCACCGCCTCAGCGCCCCCGTCCAACACACACTGGGAGGGGAGACCCCAGCCCGGAACGCTGGGACTGGCCAGAGTTGAAACGGAGACTCCCGTCAGATCATGGACTAGCTAATGTTAAAAGTACTTACCGGCTGGTAGCTCCGTTGCCTCCCGCCTGCCCGCACTCTGTCCTACAATCTATCTCCAGCTCCTTCTTTCCCCCCTCGGCGGAGCGGATACTTTCCTCCCGTCCGGCCAGGCGCGCTCAACTCTCGCGAGAAATCGTGCGGCCGGGGGGAAGGGCGAGATCCGTGGGGGGCTGAGTTGGAAAGCGGCCGAGAGGCGGGGCTCCTGGAAAAGAAGGGGTCGGGCTTACTGTGGGCAGGTCTAGGGAGGGAGACTGAACGAGTGCTGTACACACAGCTCACACGTGTTCGGCTGCAGAGTCTAGCGGGGGAAAGAAAGGAAAAAGGAGAGGATCTTTACAGGTGCCTGTAGTGGTGGTTACTACTGTATTTCAGAGTCATCGCTTCCTTAAGGCCAAACAATTTAAAATACCCTTAGCCCGCCACGTATGGGTAAAGCAGTCCACCTGCACAGCAATTGTAACACTGCCATTTTCCTAGCCCTATTGCCTTGGGTGAAAAGCTTTTCTGAATCTCTGTACAATGGGAGTAGCAATCTCATTTTATTCTTTTTTTTTTTTTAATTTGAGACGGGCCAGGATGGTTGGCCAAGATGGTCTCCATCTCTTGACCTCGTGATCCGCCCGCCTCGGTCTCCCAAAGTGCTGGGAGTACCGGCGTGAGCCACCGCGCCGGGCCTCATTTTATTCAAATAGTTGTAATGATCAAAGATACATGAAACTGCTTGGGGATTTTTTAAAATCACTATATTATTCCTCAAATATTTTCACAAAACATAGGGCATACTACGTGCAAAGCATTGTTCTAAGCATGGAGTTAAGGAGTTATCAACCCAGGTAGAATTTATATTTGAATGGGGAAGGGGAGACAGTTAAAAAGCCAATAAACACAAATGTTTCAAATAGTGAAAAGTGCTTCAGGATAGTGAGACAGAAAGTAACTAGGAGTAGGGAAGAAGCTTAATAGTGTTTGAGAGAAGACCTCTTTGAGGAAGTAACACTTAAACGAGGAGTTGAATTATGACAAGATAGCCTTGGGAAGATTTTGGGGGAAATATCAAATGCAAAGTCTGTATTCAAAAATGTATATGTCTTGCTCAAGACAAACCAGGAAAAGAAAAAAAAAAAAACAGGCTGGGTGCAGTGACTCATGCCTGTAATCCCAACACTGGTAGGCTGAGGCAAGAGGACCACCTGAGCCCAGGAATTTGAGACCAGCCTGGGCAACATGGCGAAACATCAGCTCTACAAAAAATACAAAATTAGCCAGGCATGATGGCTTGTACTTGTAGTACCAGCTATTTGGGGGGCTAAGTGGGAGGATCGCTTGAGCCCAGGAGGTTGAGGTTGCAGTGAGCCCAGATCAGGCCACCACACTCCAGCCTGGGCAACAGGGTGAGGCCTGTCTCGATAAATAAATAAAAAAATTTCTTAAAATTTAACAAATTGTAGTTGACTTAAAATATTTTTTTAATTTAAAAAAATTATATACTAACCAGCTTAGAGAAGAGACTTAAAATATTATCCATGAACTCTCTGTTCTCTCCTCTTGCAGCTTTATGTTACTAAACGTTCTGAACTTTCTGTCTAGCATCTTATCTACCTTAACATCACCCTCTGAGAGGTAGGAAGAATCTGTGATTTCTCCCTAGATAGCAAAGGTGAAACGGGTGTAGATTCACCTTCTTGTGTAGTGAATTGAGAAAAGTTGAGAGGCATCTTGGTTTCCAAACTACTCTCCCCTAAAACAATTCCTACCGAAAAGAATACAATGGTGGAAACATGCCTTAAATATGTAAGAAAAATTTGCATGTTGGCCAGGTGCGGTGGCTCATGCCTGTAATCCTAGCTACTTGGGAGGCTGAGGCAGGAGAATCTCTTGAACCTGGGAGGCAGAGGTTGCAGTGAACTGAGATTGAACCACTGCATTCCAACCTGGGTGACAGAGCAAGACTCTGTCTAAAAAAAATAATAAAAATAAAAATAAATCAGAGGGAAAAGAATTCTACACAACGTGCTGGAACAATTGGCTATTACCGTATACATTCAGTAGCTAATATTTATAGATTTTACTATGTTCCAGGTACTATTCTAAGTGGGTTTTTTTGTTTTTTCATTTTTTTTTTTTTTTTTTTTTTTGGCAGGGTCTCCCTCTGTCGCCCAGGTTGGAGTGCAGTGGCATGATCACTGCTCACTGCATCCTCAACCTCTCAGGCTCAAGCAATCCTCCCAACTCAGTGTCCCAAGTAGCTGGGACTACAGGTACATGCCACCACGTCCAGGTGATTTAAAAATTTTTTTTGGTAAAGACTAGTCTCAACTATGTTGCCCAGGCTGGTCTTGAACTCTTGGACTCAAGTGATCCTCCCACCTCGGCCTCCCAAAGGGCTGGGATTACAAGGTATGAGCCTCTGTGCCTGGCCTATTCTAAGTGTTTTACATGTATTAATTTTCCCCCCAATTTTACTATGAGCAGTATCTCCAACCCATCTCTCTTCCCTAAACTGCAGACCAATATCTCCAAAACAAATCTACTTAGATGTCCGTTAGGTATTTCAGAATTACCATATCCAAAACAGAATTTCTCCTTTCTCCCTTACATGTGCCCTTTTCCCAGTCTTCCCAACTTAGTAAATAATAGATACCTCTATTGGGCTGGGCACGGTGGTGGCTCACACCTGTAATCCCAGCACTTTGGGAGGCAGAGGTGGGCAGATCGCCTAAGGTCAGGAGTTTGAGACCAGCCTGGCCAAGATAGTGAAACCCTGTCTCTACTAAAAATACAAAAACTAGCCTGGCATGGTGGTGGGTGCCTGTAATCACAGCTACTGAAGAGGCTGAGGCAGAAGAATCACTTGAGCTGGGGAGGTGGAGGTTGCAATGAACCGAGAAGGTGCCACTGCACTCCAGCCTGGGTGACAGAGTGAGACTTTGTTTCAAAAAAAGAAAGAAAAGATACCTCTGTTGTTCCTGTTGTGTTTTTTAAATTGAGATACAATTTATATACCATAAAACTCACCTTTTTAAAGTGTATAATTCCTGATTTTTACCATAGTTACAAAGTTATGTAACAAAACAATTACCACTCTCTAATTCTAGAATATATTAATTACCCAAAAAGAAACCTCATACTAACAGTCCCTCTTCATTTACCCCTGACCAACCCCTGGCAACCATGTCTACATTCTCTCTCTATGGATTTGCCTACTATGGACATTTTATATAAATGGAATCATATAATATGTAGCCTTTTGTGTTGCCCAGGTTGGAGTGCAGTGGCATGATCACTGCACTCGACCTCCCAGGCTCAATCAACCTCCCACCTCAACATCTCCAGTAGTTTGGATTACAGGTACCTGCTTCCATGCTTAGCTGATTTTTAGTTAAAAATTTTTTTTAACATTATTTAACAGTGTTTTCAAGGTTCTTGTTATAGCATATATTAGTACTTCATTTCATTTATGGCAGAATGATAGTCCATTGAATGGATATACCACATTTTGATTATCTGTCAGTTGATGGCCATTTGGGTTGTTTTCACTTTGGAGCTTGTATTAGTCCCTTTACACACTCCTGATACAGACATACCTGAGACTGGGCAATTTACAAAAGAAGGAGGTTTAATGGACTTACAGTTCCACATGGCTGGAGAGGCCTCACAATCACGGTGGAAGGCATGTCTCACATGACAGCAGATAAGAGGAGAGAGCTTGTGCAGGGAAACTTCCCCCCACTTTTTTTTTTGAGATAGAGTTTTGTTCTTGTTGCCCAGGCTGGAGTGCAATGGCGCCATCTCGGCTCACTGTAACCTCTACCTCCCAGGTTCAAGCAATTTTCCTGCCTCAGCCTGCCGAGTAGCTGGGATTACAGGCGCCTGCCACAATGCTGGCTAATTTTTTGTATTTTTAGTAGAGACACGGTTTTACCATGTTAGGCAGGCTGGTCTCGAACTCCTGACCTCAGGTGATCCACCCACTTTGGCCTCCCAAAGTGCTGGATTATAGGCATGAGCCACTGCACCCAACTGGGAAACTCCTCTTTTTAAAACCATCAGATCATATGAGACTTATTTGCTATCACCAGAATAGCACAGGAGAGACCTGCCCTCATGATTCAATTACCTCCTATTGGGTTCCTCCCACAATATGTGGGAATTCAAGATGAGATTTGGGTGGGGACACAGCCAAACTATATCAGAGCTATTATGAATAATATTGTCTTGAATGTCTATGTACAAGTTTTTGTGTTTGCTTTCAATTCTCATGGTACATATCTAGGAGTATATTGCTGGGCCATATGTTTAATTTTTTGCAAAACTGCCAAAGTTTTCCACAGCATTGCACCATTTTATATTCCTACCAGCAATGTGTGAAGGTTCTAATTTCTCCACATCATCACCAACACTTTTACTGTTCATTGTTCAGATTTTAGCCGTCCTAGTGAATGTGAAATTATATCTCATTGTGGCTTTGATTTACATTTCCCTAACGACTAATAATGTTGAGCATTTTTTCATTTACCTATTGGCCATTTATACATCTTTGGATAAATGGCTATTCAAATCCTTTTTCCGAAATTTGTAATTGGGTTATTGTCTAGTTATTGTTTTGTTTTATTTGTTTGTTTTTTGAGACAGGGTCTCGCTCTGTTACTCAGACTGGGCAGCGGCATGATCTTAGCTCACTGCAACCTCTGCCTCCCAGGCTCAAGTGATCCTCCCACCTCAGACTCCCACGTACCTGGGACCACAGGCATGCATCACCATGCCTGGCCAATTTTTGTATTTTTTTTCAGAGCCATGGTTTTGCCATGTTGCTTGCCTAGGCTGGTCGTGAACTCCTGGGTCCAAGTGATCCACCTACCTCAGCCTCCCAAAGTGTTGGAATTACAGGCATGAGCCACTGTGCCCAGCCTTTTTATTGTTGAGATGTAAGAATTTTTTTTATATATTCTAGATACTAGATGCTTATCAGATATATGATTTGCAACTATTTTATCTCATTCTGCAGGTTAGCTGTCTCTTCACTTTCTAATAGTGTCCTTTGAAGCTCAAAAGTTTTAAATTTTGATAAAGTCTAATTTATCTTGTTTATGCTGTTGGTGTCATATCTAACAAACCGTTGCCTGATACAGTATCATAAAGATTTACACCTATGTTTTCTTCTAAGAATTTTGTTGTTTTTAGCTCCTACACTTAAGTCTTTGATTTTATGGGATGATTTTGTATATAGTATGAGATAGAGGTCCAATTTCATTCTTTTCCATGCACAATTGTCGCAGCACCATTCATTGGAAAAAGTATTATTTCCTCATTCAATCCTCTTGGCACCCTTGCCAAAACTCATTGGACCTTAAATATATCAATTTATTTCTGGACTTTCAATGTTATTGCATTCTTCTATATGTCTGTCCTTATGCCAGTATCAAGAGGCTTGATAATTTTAGCTTTGTAGCAAGTTTTGAAATTGGGAAGTATGACTCCTCCAATTTCATTCTCTTTTTTCAAGATTGCTTGGCATATACTGGGTCCTTTGCATTGCCACGTGAATTTTAGGGTCAGCTTGTCAATTTCCACAAAAAAGCCATCTAGAAGTTTAATTGGAATTCTGTTGAATCTGTAGATCAAGGAGTATTGCCACCTTAACCATATTGTATTCCCATGGACATCGAATGTCTTTCCATTTATTTAAAGCTTTTTAATGTCTTTCAACTGAATTTTTTGTAGGTTTACTTTGTTTTTTATTTTGTATTTTTCTTTAATTTTTAATTTTTTATTTTTTAGAGATGGGGTTTCACCATGTTGCCCAGGCTAGTCTTGAACTCCTGGGCAACATGGTGAAACCCCATCTCTAATGGAGTTAGATCCACTCACCTTGGCCTCCCAAAGTGCTGAGATTACAGGTGTGAGCCACCTTGCCTGGCCTTATTTTGTTTTTTAAATTAGAGACAGGATCCCACTATGTTGCCCAGGCTGGTGTTAAACTCTTGGTCTCAAACAATTCTCCCACCTTGGCCTCCCAAAGTGTTAGGATTATAGGCATGGGCTACTGTGCCAAGCTGTGTTTTTTGGTTTTCATTGTACAAATCTTGCATTTCTCTTGTTAAACTTACTCATAAGATTTTTTTTTTTTAATTTTTTGAGACAGGGTCTTACTTTGTCACTTAGGCTGGAGTGGTACAATCATAGCTCACTGTAACCTCCGACTCCTAGGCTCAAATGATCCTCCCACCTCAGCCTCCTGAATAGCTAGAACTACAGGTGTATGCCACCATGCCTGGCTAATTTTTTCTCTCCTGCCTTGATCTCCCAAAGTGCTAGGATTCCAGGTATAAACCACCATGCCTGGCCTCTTTCTTTTTTCAGTTAGAAATGGGCTCTTGCTATGTTGACCAGGCTGGTCTCAAACTCCTGGCCTCAAGGGATCCTCGTTCCCAAAGTGCTGGGTTTACAGGTATCAGCCACGACACCTGGCAAGTCTTTCATCATTAAGTATGTTGTTAGCTTTTGTATTTTGGTAGATGTACTTTAATCACAGTGAGGAAGTTACCTTCTATTCCTAGATTGTTGAGTGTTTTTTTAATCATGAAAGAGTGTTTGATTTTATCAAATATTTTGTCTACTGAGAAGATCCGGCGGTTTTTATCACCATTCTGTTAATATGGTGTATAACATTGATTGATTTTCATTTGTTAAACCAATTGTGCATTTCTGGGATAAATCCCAGTTGGTCACAGAGCATAATCTTTTTACATGTTGCTGGATTTAAGTTTGCTAGTGCTTTGTTGAAGATTTTTGTGCCTATATTTATAAGAGCTATTAGTCTGTAGTTTTTTTCTTGTGATGTGTTTATCTGGTTTGATTATCAATCAGGGCTATACTGAGCTCATAGAATGAATTGGGATATGTTGCCTCCTCCTCTTCTTTTTTTTTTTTTGGAGACAGGGTCTCACTCCTATTACCCAGGCTGGAGTGCAGTGGTGTGACCTCAGCTCGCTGCAGCAGCCTTGACTTCCAGGGCTCAGATGATTCTTCTACCTCAGCCTCCCAAGTAGCTGGAACTACAGGTGTGTGCCACCATGCTGGCTAATATTATGTATTTTTAATAGAACAGGGTCTTGCTATGTTGCCCAGGCTGATCTCTAAATCCTGGGCTCAAGTGATCCCCACACCTTGGCCTCCCAAAGTGCTGGGATTACAGTCATGAGCCACCATACACAACCTCCTCTTCTATTTTTTTGGAAGAGTCTGTGAAGAATTGGTGGTATGGCCAGGTGCAGTGGCTCATGTCTGTAATCCCAGCAATTTGAGAGGCTGAGGTGGGAGGATTGCTTGAGGTTAGGAGTTCAAGACCAACCTGGACAACATATTGAGATCCCATCTCTACAAAAAAATACATAGCCAGGCATCATGGTGGCACGTGCCTGTAGTCTTAGCTACCTCAGGAGGCTGAGGCAGGAGGATTGCTTGAGCCTAAGAGTTAGAAGTTGCAGTGAGGTATGATCATGTTACTGCACTCACCTAGGCAACAGAGTAAGACCCTGTCTCAAAAGAAAAAAAAAGGGGGGGGGGAAGGAAAGAAAAGAATTGGTGTTAAGTCTTCCTTAAACACAGAATTCACCAGTGAAACTATATGGTCATGGGATTTTCTTTGTCGATATTTTTAATTTTTTCAGTCTTTTTTCTTGTTATAGGTTTGTTTAATTTTTTTATTTCCTCTTGAGTCAGTTTCAGTAGCTTGTATTGTTTTAGGAATTTTTTTTTTCTAGACAGAGTTTTGCTCTTGTTGCCCAGGCTGGAATACAATGGCACGATCTCAGCATACTGAAACCTCAGCCTCCCGAGTTCAGGTGATTCTCCTGCCTCAGCCTCCTGAGTAGCTGGGATTACAGGCATGCACCACCACGCCAGGCTAATTGTTACATTTTTAGTAGAGACGGGGTTTCACCACGTTGGTCAGGCTGGTCTTAAACTCCTGACCTCAGGTGATCCACCTGCCCTATCCTTCCAAAGTGCTGGGATTATAGGCATGAGCCACCATGCCCAGCACCTGGACCCAGGAGGTTAAGGCTGCAGTGAGCCATGATTGCACCACTGCACTGCAGCCTGGGCAACAGAGTGAGACCCTGTCTAAAAAAAGAAAACAAAAACAAAAACAAACAAAAAATACCAAAGCACTGAGAATCACAGCAAATAAAGTGTTTTAATTATAGCAGGTTCAGCCAAGAGGATGGATGGGAGAAATTTCTCAAATTCACCTCTCCAAGAATTCAGAGGCTAGGGTTCTTTTGTTGTTTTGTTTTGCTTTAGAGACTGAGATTCACTCTGTTGTTCCAGCTGGAGTGCAGTGGCGTGATTTTGGCTTACTGTAACCTCTGCCTCCCGGGTTCAAGCAATTCTCTGCCTCAGCCTCCAGAATGGCTGGGATCACAGGCACCTGCCACTATGCTTGGCTAATTTTTGTATTTTTAGTGAAGATGGGGTTTCACCATCTTGGCCAGGCTGGTCTTGAACTCCTGACCTCATGATCCAGAGGCTAGGGTTTTTAAGGGCACTTTGACAGAGACCTGGGTAACTGAAACAATTGATTGGCTGGAGGTAAAATCACAGGGGTATCTAATAAAGACCACCAGAAGCAGTTTGCTTTTAGCTGGCAAGGCCAGCAATACACCTTCACTGTGCTATTTCAGAGCTCTATCAACGCTCCAGTCGACTGTCGTAATTTAGTTCACAAGAATCTTGATTGCTTTTTTCTTCCACGAGATATTATGCTGGTCCATTACATTGATGTTATTATTTATTTATTTATTTATTTACAGTCTCACTCTGTCGCCAGGCTGGAGTGCAGTGGTGCAATCTCAGCTCACTGCAACCTCTGCTTCCCAGGTTCAAGTGATTTTCCTGTCCCAGCCTCCCAAGTAGCTGGGACTACAGGTGTGCGCCACCATGCCCAGCTAATTTTTTTATTTTTAGTGGAGACAGGGTTTCACCATGTTGACCAGGATGGTCTCGATCTCTCGACCTTGGAATCTGCCCACCTTGGCCTCCCAAAGTGCTGGGATTACAAGGGTGAGCCATCGCGACCGGCCATGTTGATATTATTATTATTATTTTATTATTTTAGAGACAGGATCTCACTTTGTCACCCAGGCTGGAATGCAGGGGTGCGATCATAGCATACTATAACTTCAAATTCCTTGGATCAATATATTCCCCATTTGGGTATGTTACTCCAGCCCATTTACCAAATGACCTGAGAAGTTTCCAGTTTTGAGTGGGGCCCAGAACAGAAGTCTCTGTAACAGGTCCAGGTTCTGTGCAAACAGTTCTTCTGCTTGAGACATGTGATCCAGCAGATCCAGTGGCGCCTGAAGTGTCAGGATCAAGGTGGCTCACGCCTATAATCCCAGCACTTTGGGAGGCTGAGGTGGGCAGATCACGAGGTCAGGAGTTCAAGACTAGCCTGGCCAACATGGTGAAACCCTGTCTCTACTGAAAATACAAAAATTAGCTGGGTGTGGTGACAGGCATCCATAATCCCAGCTACTTGGGAGGCTGAGACAGGAGAATTGCTTGAACCTGGGAGGTGGAGGTTGCAGTGAGCCCAGACCACGCCATTGCACTCCAGCCTGGGCAACAGAGCAAAACTCCGTCTCAAAAAAAAAAAAAAAAGAGACTGAATACTTAACCTTGGGTCACCTAGTTACCATGAAACCTGAGCTACTCATCATGAATTTGGTATTATCTGTCCCACCAAGTCACAACACTGGGCGTGCACAACAGCATTCCATCATCAAATGGAAGCAGTATGTATACGACTGGGCTTGAACAGTCCCTGAAGGCACAGGTAAGTTACGTGAAGAAGTGATCCAAATACCTCTAGCCCCTATTCCTGTTACACTGCCTTCTCTCTCCCAACCTGCACCTATGGCCTCATGGAGCGTTGTCTATGATCAGTTCACAGAGGGAAAAAAAGACTCAGGCCGGATTTACAGATGGTTCTGTACACTATGCAGGCACCACCCAAAAGTGGACAGGTGCAGCACAAGAGTCCCTTTCTGGGAAATCCCTGAGGGACAGTGGTGAAGGGGAATCCTCTCAGCGGAGAAGAACTTCAAGGATTATACCAGGTTGTTTGCTTGGAAGGAGAAATGATCAAACATGCAATTATATATGGATTCATGGGCTGTAGTCAATAGTTTGGCTGGATAGTCATGGTCTTGGAATGAACACGATTAGAAAATTGGTGACAAAGAAATTTGGAGAAGAGGTATGTGGATAGACTTCTTTCAGCAAAAAATGAAAAGATATTTGTGTCCCATATGAATGCTCACCAAAGCATGACCTCAGTAGAGAAAAATTTTAGTAGTTAAGTGGATATGATGACCCATTTTATGGGTGCCAGTCTGCCCTCGTTCCCAGCCACCCCTGTCATTGTCCAGTGGGCTAATAAACAAAATGGCCATGGTGGCAGGAATGGAACCTATGCATGGGGTCTTTAACATGGACTTCCACTCACCAAGGACAACCTGGCTACCACCACTGCTGAGTGCCCAGTCTGCCACCAGCAGGGACCAACACTAAGTCCCACTATGACCAATTTCCTAGGGTGATCAGCCAGCTCCCTGGAGGCATATTGATTACATCAGACAGCTTCCATCATGGAAGGAGTAGCATTTTGGTCTTACTGGAACAGGCACTCTAGATACACATTTGCCTTCCCTGCATTTAATGCTTTGGCCAAAACTACCATCAGTAGACATGTAGCATGCCTTATCTACCATCCTGGTATTTCACACAGCATTGCATTTGATCTACGAACTAACCTCACAGCAAAATAAGCACACTAATGGATCTGTGTTCATGGAATTCACTAGTTTTACCATATTCCCCACCATCCTACAACAACTGATTTGACAGAATGGTGGAATGACCTTTTGGAAACTTGGTTACAGCCCCAGCCAGGTGGTAATATATAATTAAGAGCTGGGGCAAGGTTCTCCAGAAGGATATACAAGTTGAATCAGTGTCCAATACATGATGTTCTTTCTTCCACAGACAAGTGTCACAGATCCAGGAGTCAAGGGGTAGAAATGGGAGTGGTACCACTCACTGTTACCCCCTAGTAACCCCCTAGCCAGAAAAAAAATTTTTTTGACGGTGTCTTGCTCTGTCACCCAGGCTAGAGTGCAGTGGCGTGATCTCAGCTCACTGAAACTTCCACCTCCTGGGTTCAAGTGATTCTCCTGGCTCAGCCTCCTGAGTAGCTGGGATTATAGGTGGGCACCACCACACCCAGCTAATTTTTGTATTTTCAGTAGAGACGGGGTTTCACCATGGTCTCGAACTCCTGACCTCAAGTGATCTACCCGCCTTGGCCTCCCAAAGTGCTGGGATTACAGGTGTAAGCCACCGCACCTGGCCACCCAAGCAAAATTTTGCTTTCAATTCCTGCAATCTTATGTTTTGCTGGCCTAAAGGTCTTATTTCCAAAGGAAAGAATGCTTTTGCTAGAAGCCACAACAATGATTCTACTGAAATAGAAGTTAAGACTGCTACCTGTTCACAGGACACCTACTACATGGAGTCCTCATGCCTCTGAATCAACAAAGGGAGTCACTCACTGCGCTTGTTGGGGTGACTGATCCCGAATACCAAGGGGAAATTGGACTGTTACTGAACATTGGCAGTAAGGAAGAGTATTATCTGGAATACAGGAGATCCCTCAGGGTGTCTCTTAGTATTATAATGCCTTGTAATTAAGGTCAATGGCAAACTACAACAACCCAATCCAGGCAGGACTATTAATGGTCCAGACCATCCAGGTATACAGGTTTGGGTCACTCTACCAGGTAAAGAACCATGACCAGCTAAGGTGCTTTCTGAAGTCAAAAGGAATGGGTAGTTGAAGAAACTGTTATAAATAACAGCTACAACCACATAACCAGTTACAGAAATTAGGATTGTAATATTGTTATGTGTATTCCTCTTTATTTTGTTATAAATATGCTTGTGTATGTACAAACACACACACACACACACACACAAACATCTCTCAATATATATATGTATATGTTATTATATTAGTCAAGGTTCTTCAGAGGGATAGAACCAATAAGCCATATGTATATGTAAAAGAAGTGTGTTGGCCAGGTGCGGTGGCTCACACCTGTAATCCTAGCATTTTGGGAGGCCGAAGTAGGCGGATCACTTGAGGTCAGGAGTTTGAAACCAGCCTGGGCAACACGGTGAAACCCCATCTTTACTGAAACTACAAAAAATTAGATAAGTGCGGTGGTGGGCACCTGTAATCCCAGCTACTTAGGAGGCTGAGGCAGGAGAATTTGCTTGAACTTGGGAGGCAGAGGTTGGAGCAAGCCGAGATCTGGGAGGCAGAGGTTGCAGTGAGCTGAGATCGTGCCACTGCACTCCAGCCTGGGTGACAGAGTGAGACTCGGTCTCAAAAAAAAAAAATGTGTCTGGGTGCGGTGGTTCACGCCTGTCCCAGCACTTTGGGATCTACTAAAAAATACAAAAATTAGTCAGGCATGTTGGCACATGCCTGTAATCCCAGCTACTGGGGGGCTGAGGCAGGAGGATTGCTTGAACCTGGGAGGCAGAGGGTGCAGTGAGCCAAGATCGTGCCACTGCACTCACTCCAGCCTGGTCTACAGAGTGAGACTCTGTCTCAAAAACAAACAAACAAACAAAAAAGAACGAAGAAGTTTATTAGAGAGAATTGGCTCACATGATTACAAGGCAAAGTCCCACAATGGGCCATCTGCCAGCTGGGGAAAGAAAAGCCAGTAGTATGTCTCAGTCCAAGTCTGAAAGCCTCAAAACCAGGGAAGCCAAAAGTGTAGCCCTCAGTCTGAGGCCAAAGGCCCGAAAGCCCCTGGGGGGCCACTGGTGCAAGTCCCAGAGTTCAAAAGCCAAAGAACCTGGAGTCTGATGTCCATGGGCAGGAGGAGAGGAAGCAAGTGTCCAGCTTGGGAAGAGAGAGAGAGCCACCTGGGCTCAAGTGATCCTCCTGCCTCAGCCTTGCAAATAATTGGGACTGCAGGTACATACCACCATACCCAGCGTATTTCAAAAAAATTTTTTTTCTGACCAAGTGTGGTGGCTTACGCATGTAAATCCAGCACTTTGGGAGGCTGAGGCAGGAGAATCACTTGAACCTGGGAGGTGGAGGTTGCAGTGAGCTGAGATTGCTCCACTGCACTCCAGCCTGAGTGACAGTGAAAATTCTGTCAATAAATAAATAAATGAAATAAAAATTACTTCTGTAGTAATGGGCTCTCACTATGTTGCCCAGGCTGGTCTCAAACTCCTGGCCTCAAGTGATTCTCCTGCCTCAGCCTCCCAAAGTGCTGGGATTATCAGCATGAGCCACTATACCCTATATAAATCTATTTCTTGGCTCTATTCTATTCAATTAGTCTATTTACCTAGATTTATTTCAATACCACACTGCCTTGACTTATGTAACTTTATATGTCTTCAAATTGGGTAGTCAGTCCTCCAACTTTGTTCTTTTTCTTTTTTTTAGAACAGAGTTTTACTCTTGTTGCTCAAACTGGAGTGCAGTGGCATGATCTCAGGTCACTGCAACTGTTGCCTCCCAGGTTCGAGCAATTCTCCTGCCTCAGCCTCCCAAGCAGCTGGGATTACAGGTGCCTGTCACCATGCCTGGCTAATTTTTGTATTTTTAGTAGAGATGGGGTTTCACCCTGTTGGCCAGGCTGGTCTTGAACTCCTGACCTCAGGTGATCCACTCACCTTGGCCTCCCAAAGTGCTGGGATTATAGGCATGAGCCACTGCACTTGGCCTACTTTGTTCTTTTCAAAGTTGTTCTGGTTATCCTGGAATCTTTGCATTTCCATTTACATTTTATAATCAGCTTGTCATTTTCTTTTCTTTTTTTCTTAGAGACGAGGTCTTGCTATGTCGCCCAGGCTGGGCTCAAACCCCAGGGCTTAAGCTATCCTCCTGCCTCAGCCTCCCAAAGTGCTCGGATAACAGTTGTGAGCCACTGTGCCCAGCCTTGTCATATTCTAAAAAACACCATGGTGTTCTAGTTGCATACTCTAAGGCTACACATAAGTTTGATTTGTCTCATTTCTGGTAATGTTAACATTGATCTCTGGATTATGGCAATGTTTGCCACATCTCCACTATAAAATTATTCTTTTTCCCTTTTTAATTAATATTTTATGAGAAAGTACTTTGAGACTATGGAAATACCTTATTCCTCATCAAATTACCCACTAGGTTTAGGATTTGTTGATGTTTTATGGCTTAGTTATTACTATGATGGTTACTAAATAATATACAGGTATTCTAATTCCATCATTCCTTCTATATTTACTGTCATTTTAGACAGAAAAGTGGAGTGACTCATGGATTACTATTTTATTCAGTGGATTTTAATATTTTACTGTTGTCGGGCATGGTGACGCATGCCTGTAATCCCAGCACTTTGGGAGGCTGAGGTGGGTGGATCACCTGAAGTCAGGTGACCAACGTGGTGAAACCCTGTCTCTACTAAATACAAAAAATTAGCCAGGTGTGGTGGCGCATGCCTGTAATCTCAGCTACTTGGGAGGCTGAAGCAGGAGAATTGCTTGAACCCATGAGGTGAAAGATTGCAGTGAGCCAAGATTACACCGTGGCATTCCAGCCTGGGCAAAAAGAGCCAAACCCCATCACAAAAAAAAAAAAAAAAAAAGGAACATTTTACCATTATGATTTAGTTTGATGTTCAAATTGTTCCAGATTTGGCCAATGGGAGTTCCTTCAAGCTGGCTTCCATAGCCTTTGATATGTCTCCATCTTTCTTTGAGCACTTTCATGCCTTCGGACACAACCAGATATTTCAGGTTCATCTTGTACTTTCCCTCCCCAACCCTAGAATCAGCCCTTTCTTCAAGAAGCAATGGTTCTTTTAAAAGGAGAATACTTGGAAACCAATACCAGGTGTGATCAATGCTTCTGGGGTACTATGATTCCTTCAGGGAACAGAATTTGTGGAAATACCAATGTTATTGTGGTGTCACGATTCCCACTCAGTGAACAGAACTGGGGGGTAATATATAATTTATATATAAATATATTATATAATTCATGTATATTTCACTTTGGTTATTTCCAGTTCTAACCTAATGTAACAGAGTTAATTCTAATTTTTTCCTGTTCTACGGCTGAGACCCTTGTCTGGCAGCAAGAAATCTGGGTTCCTTTATCCTCAATATATTTATTGACTTCATCAATCCCCCCTAATATGTAACCAATCTCTGCTGCTATTAATGCCTGCCCCTCCCCCCATCATGGATGCCCTTCCTAACCCTACTTCAGCTCTACCCACAGAACTTCTCCCACTGAAGCTGCCCCCACATAGAATCATAACCGTCTTCATCCTCCTCAGGTTCCAACACCCTGAAATAAGCCACTATTGCTACTCATCTCACTGGACTCCTATATTCCCCATCCAATAGCCTTTAGACTGAATTTTTCAGGGAGGATGGAAGGAAGAAACAGAAAACGACTGGCAGGCAGGCTCATAATTATTACTTTTATTTTTATTTTGAGATGGAGTCTCGTTCTGTCGCCCAGACTGGAGTGCGGTGGCATGACCTCGGCTCACTGCAACCTCTGCCTCCTGAATTCAAGTGATTCTCCTGCCTCAGCCTGTCAAGGAGCTAGGATTACAGGCGCCTGCCACCATGCCCGGCTACTTTTTGTATTTTTAGTAGAGATGGGTTTTTCACCATGTTGGTCAGGCTGGTCTCAAATTCCTGACCTCAGGCAGTCTGCCCGCCTCAGCCTCTCAAACTGTAGGGATTACAGGCATGAGCCACCACACATGGCCTCATAATTATCATAATTAAGGAAAAAAGTCTCCAATCATTTTGATTGCTGATTGTCATTTATAGGAATATTGCTGGCTATTCCTTTACTTGTGGCAGAAAGTAAATCAGGTTTCATTATTAGACAAGGTGTGGCTAATCTATGTCCATGATAGTATTTCTAATAGCTTACATAAATACACCAAAAGTAACCATATTTGAGGTTATTAGCTATACACATTTGGGAGACAGCAGAATACCTGTGTCTACAAGAGCAACCAAAAACCAAGTATTATTCTTTTAATTTTTTACTAAAGTCTGAAGAAGTACATACCTCTAGCTAGAGAATATGCTCCAGGTACTTATAGAAAGTCATGCCTGGTCTGGGTGCAGTAGCTTACGCCTGTAATCCCAGCACTTTGGGAGGCTGAGGAGGGCGGATCACTGGAGGTCAGGAGTTCAAGACCATCCTGGCTGATATGGTGAAACCCTGTCTCTACTAAAAATACAAAAAAAAATAGCAGGACGTGGTGGTGCACACCTGTAATTCCAGCTATTCAGGAGGCTGAGGCAGGAGAATAGCTTTAACCCAGGAGGTGGAGGTTGCAGTGAGCTGAGATCACGCCACCGCACTCCAGCCTAAGCAACAGAGTGAGACTACGTCTCAAAAAAAAAAGCCATGCCTTGCAGCTTTTGCTATAAGATGTAAAAGATATATTGGAAGGGCAGGGTGCGCTGGCTCACGCCTGTAATCTCAGCACTTTGGGAGGCTGAGGTGGGTGGATCACAAGGTCAGGAGTTCAAGACCAGCTGGGTCAACCTGGTGAAACCCCATCTCTACTAAAAACTACAAAAATTGGCTGGGCGTGGTGGCAGATGCCTGTAATCCCAGGTACTCAAGAGGCTGAGGCAGGAGAATCGCTTGAACCTGGGTGGCAGAGATTGCGGTGAGCCGAGATCGCACTACTGCACTCTAGCCTGGGTGACAGAGTGAGACTCCATCTCAAAAAAAAAAAAAGTTATTAAAAAAAAAAAGATATATTGAGGAGAACGCCAGACCTGGACTTATGATGGATGATAAATGTTTCACACAGATTCAGGGAGGCAGCAGTGCTTAAAAGCACAGACTCTGAAGCCAGACATCCTGGGTTCCCTTCCTCCCTGCTGTACTTAGAAGCAGCAGGACCTTATGAAAACTCGTCAGCTTCTTTGTGCCTCATATTTTCATCTGTGAAATGAGATTCCACTTCATAGAGTTGGCGAAAATATACCCTGGCACTAGAGGTGGATTTGCATTGAAACTAAAGACACACGTTTCAAGGGCTCTCACTTGCACAGGCCTCAGCCTCCCAAGTAGCTGAGATTACAGGTGCACACCACCACACCCAGCTAATTTTTGTATTTTTAGTAGAGACAGGGTTTTGCCATGTTGGCCAGTCTGGACTCAAACTCCTGACCTCAAGTGATATGCCCGCCTCGGCCTCCCAAAGTGCTGAGATTTGGGTGAGGACGGCCTGGGCAAGATGGCGAAACCCCATCTCTACCAAAAATACAAAAAATTAGCCAGGCATGGTGGTATGTGCCTATGGTCGCAGCTATTCGGGAGGCTGAGGTGGGAGGATCACTTGAGCATGGGAGGTGGAGGTTACAGTGAGCTGAGATTGTGCCACTGCACTCCAGCCTGGGTGACAGAGTGAGACCCATCTCAAAAATAATAAATAAACAAACTACAATGTGATACCACAGTATACCCACGAGAAAGTCTAAAATTAAAAATATAGGCCAGTTGGGCACAGTGGCTCACACCTGTAATCCCAGCACTTTGGGAGGCTGAGATGGGTGGATCAACTGAGGTCAGAGTTCAAGACCAGCCTGACCAACATGGAGAAACCCTGTCTCTACTAAAAATACAAAATTAGCTGGGTGTAGTGGCTCATGACTGTAATCCCAGCTACTCAGGAGGCTGAGTCAGGAGAATTGCTTGAGCCCGGGAGGCAGAGGTTGTGGTGAGCTGAGATCTTGCCACTGGACTCCAGCCTGGGCAACAAGAGTGAAACTCCATCTCTCTCTCTCTCTCTCCCTCTGTCTCTCTGTCTCTCTCTCTCTCTCTCTCTCTCTCTCTCTCTATATATATATATATATATATATATATATATATATATATGTATGTATATATGCCGGGTGCAGTGGCTCATGCCTGTAATCCCAACATTTTGGGAGTCCAAGACAGGCAGATCACGATCAGGAGATTGAGACCATCCTGGCTAACATGGAAATCCCGGCTCTACTAAAAATACAAAAAATTAGGCCAGGCACAGTGGCTCAGCTGGGTGCAGTGGCTCGGCTGGGCGCAGTGGCTCAGCTGAGTGCAGTGGCTCGGCTGGGCGCAGTGGCTCGGCTGAGTGCAGTGGCTCACGACTGTAATCCCAACACTTTGAGTGGCTGAGATGGGAGGATCACTTGAGCCCAGGAATTTGAGACCAGCCTGGGCAACATAGAGAGACTTCTTCCTATGTTTTCTGTTTTTATATATAAAAAAATTTTAAAAGACATTTTAAAAAGAGTACTTGGGAGGGCGAAGTGGGAGGATTAGTTGAGCCTGGGAAGTTGAGGCTGCAATGAGCTGTGATCATGCTATGACACTCCAGCCTGGGCCTCAGTGTGAGACCCTGTCTCAAAAAACAAAATTAAAAAAAAAAAAAGAAAAGAAAAGAAATAAAAAACAAAACATGGCCGGTCGCAGTAGCTTACGCCTATAATCCCAGCACTTTGGGAGGCCAAGTTGGTTGATCATGAGGTCAAGAGATCGAGACCATCCTGGCCAACATGGTGAAATCCCATCTCTACTAAAAATACAAAAATAGCCTGGCATGGTGGCATGCACCTGTAGTCTCAACTACTCAGGAGGCTGAGGCAGGAGGATCACTTGAACCTGGGAGGCAGAGGTTGCAGTGAGCCCAGATCTCGCCATTGCACTCCAGCCTGGCGACAGAGCGAGACTCTGCCTCAAAAAAAAAAAAAATTAAATTAAAAACAAAGATTTTGGAAATTTATAAATAGGTTATTATAAATAAATAAAAATTACAGACAGTACGCAGTGCTGGGGAGGACAAAGAACAACTGGAACTCTCACACATTGCTGGTGGAATACAAAATGATGTAGTACTACCATTGGAAAACAGTTTGGCAGTTTCTTATAAAGTTACACCTACACTAACGCAGGAATCCCACTCCTACGTGTTTACACAGGTGAAAGAAACACATATGTTCATGCAAAGAACTGTACAGAAATGCTCAGCAGCAGCAGAACTCAGTGGCTCAGCTTGTAATCCCAGCACTTTGGGAGCCCAAGGTGGGTGGATCAGTTGGTGTCGGGAGTTTAAGACCAGGCTGCCCAACATGGAGACACCCCATCTCTACTAAAAATACAAAATTAGCTCGGTGTGGTGGCACATGCCTATAATCCCAGCTACTTGGGAGGCTGGGGGAAGAGAATTGCTTGAACCCGGGAGGTGGAGGTTGCGGTAAGCCTAGATCATGCCATTGCACTCCAGCTGGGACAACAAGAGCAAAACTCCATCTCAAAAAACAAAAACCAAAGAACCAAAACAGCTCAGCAGCTTTATTGTAATAGCCCCCAACTGGAAACCACTTAAATGTATATAATCTGGTGAATGGATAAAAAATTATAGCACAGAATATAGTCAAATACTATCTATCAATAAAAAGGAATAGTACATGTAACTACATGGATGAATCTCAAAACCATTGATACGGTTTGCCTGTGTCCTCACCCAAATCTCAGTACCTCCCAGAATTCTCACATGTTGTGGGAGGGATCCAGGGGTTGGTAACTGAATCATGGGGGCTGGTCTCTCCTGTACTATTCTCATAATAGTGAGTAAGTCTCATTAGATCTGATGGTTTTATCGGGGATCTGCTTTTGCTTCTTCCTCATTTTTCTCTGGTGGCCGCCATGTAAGAAGTGCCTTTCACCTCCAGCCATGATTCTGAGGCTTCCCCAGCTATGTGGAAGTGTAAGTCCAATTAAACCTTTTTGTTTGCAGTTTTGGGTATGTCTTTATCAGCAGTGTGAAAATGAACTAATACAAGTATTATGCTAAATGAAAGAAGCTAGATAGAAAGACCTATACATTTCGTGATGCCATTTAATGACATTCTGGAAAAAGGCAAAACGATTGGGACAACAGTCAGATCAGTGGTTGCTAGGGGCTGTGCTGGTAGTGGGGAGGGGACTGACTACAAATAGGCATAAGATAATTTATTTTGGGTGATAAAAATGTCCTGTATATGGCCGGGCATGGTGGCTCACACCTGGAATCCCAACACTCAGGCGGCCAAGGTGGGTGAATTTCTTGAGCCCAGGATTTCAAGATCAGCTTGGGCAACATAAGGAGACCCCCACTATGCAAAAAATACGAAAATTAGCCAGGCCTGGTGGCTTGTGCCTGTAGTCCCAGCTATTTGGGAGGATCACTTGAGCCAGGGAGGTTGAGGCTGCAATGAGCCAAAATCGCACCAGTGCACTCCAGCCTAGGTGACAGAGGGAGACCTGTTTCAAAAAAAAAGGAGAAAGAAATGTCCTGTATCTCAGTTGTGATAGTTACATGATTGCATATATCTGTCAAAACTCACAAATTGTACACTTAAAAATAGTGAATTTTTTTTCTTTTCTTTGAGATGGAGTCTTGCTCTGTCATCCAGGCTAAAGTGCAGTGGCTCCATCTTGGCTCACTGAAACCTCCCCCTCCCTAGTTCAATCTATTCTCCTGCCTCAGCCTCCTGAATAGCTGAGATTACAGGCGTATGCCACCATGCCTGGCTAATTTTTATATTTTTAGTAGAGAGGAGGTTTCACCATGTTGGTCAGGCTGGTCTCGAACTCCTGACCTCAAGTGATCTGCCCACTTAGGCCTCCCAAAATGCTGGGATTACAGGCATGAGCCACTGCACCCAGCCCCCATGAATCTGATTTTTAAAAAAATAGTGAACGTTGATCACTATGGTGATGTCATGCTCTGCAGGGCTGGGCCTAAACCATGCAAGAGAAGGAGATTCATGGCGATTGGGACCACTCTTCTCATGCTACCTGTTGGGCCCTTGCCTTTCCTCCCTGTCTGTGGGTAGTGCATTATTTAACAAATGAATTTTACTTTATGTAAATTATTCCCCCAATAAACTTGAATTTTAAAAGATCCACCAACTAGTAATGAGTTTTTGTTTTTGTTTTTTTAGCCAACAAGAATGAGCTTGAAGTTTTGTTTTGTTTTTTTTTTTTTGAGATGGAGTCTTGCTCTGTCGCCCAGGCTGGAGTGCAGTAGCACAATCTTGGCTTACTGCAACCTCCACCTCCTGTGTTTAAGCAATTCTCCTGCCTCAGCCTCCTGAGTAGCTGGGATTACAGGCGTGTGCCACCATGCCTGGCAGAGTATGGTATTTCTTTTTTATTTAATTTTATTTTTTGAGACAGAGTCTCGCTCTGTCATCCAGGCTGGAGTGCAGTGGCTTGATCTCAGCTCACTGCTACCTCCGCCTCCTGGGTTCAAGTGATTCTCCTGCCTCAGCCTCCCAAGTAGCTGGGATTACAGGCACATGCCACCATGTCCGGCTAATTTTTGTATTTTTGGTAGAGATGGGATTTCTCCATGTTGGCCAGGCTGGTTTTGAATTCCCGACCTCAGGTGACCCACCCGCCTCACACTCCCAAAGTGCTGGGATTACAGGTGTAAGCCACCATACCCACCCAGAGTATGGTTTTTAAATGTATCTTCAAATCCTCTTTTCCCACACCAAGATAGGGTCTCACTCTGTCACCCAGGGTGGAGTGCAGTGGCTCAACCTCGGTTCATTGTAAACTCTACCTCCTAGGTTCAAGTGATTCTCGTGCCTCAGCCTCCTAAGTAGTTGGGACCACAGCATGGGCCACTAGGCCTGGCTAATTTTTGTGTTTTTGGTAGAGATGGGGTTTCCCCATGTTGCCCCGGCTGGTTTCAAACTCCTCAGTTGAAGCAATCCACCAGACTCAGCCTCCTAAAGTGCTGAGACTACAGGTGTGAGTCACCATGCCTGGCCCACTTTTTTTTTTTTTTTTTTTGAGACGGAGTCTTGCTCTGTCACCAGGCTAGAGTGCAGTGGCACAATCTCAGCTCACTGCAACCTCTGCCTCCCAGGTTCAAGCCATTCTCCTGCCTCAGTCTCTCGAGGAGCTGGGACTACAGGCATGTGCCACCAGGCCCCACTAATTTTTGTATTTTTTAGTAGAGATGGGGTTTCACTATGTTGTCCAGGATGGTCTCGATCTCTTGACCTCATGATCTGCCCATCTTGACCTCCCAAAGTCCTGGGATTACAGGCACGAGCCACCGCACCTGGCTCCACAAATTCTTTACACTCCTTTCTTCAACAGATGGAACCTAATTCCACTCCTCTTGAGTGTGGGCTGTTCTTACATAGTGATATGCTTCTAACAAACAGAATTCAGCAGAAGTGATGTGTTTGAGTTCCAAGACTAGGCCATAATAGACATTGCAGCTTTCCCTGTTCCCTGTTTGGCATCACACATTTTGGGGGAAGTCAGGTCCCATACTGTGAAGATAATCACCTAGCCTTGTGAAACCCATGTGTTAAGGTACAAGCCTCTTGCCAACAATGATGAATGACACATCTTGAAACTGGATTCTTGAGGCCCATTCCTTGAGTCAGGTGGAGATGCTGCTCTGGGTGACATCTTACCTGCAACCTCTTGAGATATCTTGAGCCCAAACCAACTACCTAAGACATTCCTGAGTTCCTGACCCACAGAAACTGTGACATAAGTATTTGTTGTTTTAAGCCACTAAGTCTGGGGTAATGTTATAGAACGATAGATAATGCAATTATACGTATATATGTAGGTGTTATGAAGACTTCAGATTTGATTCTAAGTCCAATGGGAAGCCATTGAGGGTTTCATTCAGAAGAATAACAGTTACAATTTTACTTTATTACTTTACTAGGGAATGAGCAAGAATGGAAGCAGGGAGACCAGCTGGGAGGTTGTTACAGCAGTACAGGTGAGAGATGATGGTGGCTGAGAGCAGGGTGGTGACAGTGGAGGTAGATGTGTAAAGTCAAGGAAGTACAGCAATCCAGGATGAGCCTTGGGTTTAAGAGACATGGTCTCTAAAATAAGGGCTGGAGTGTAGTAGCGTGACCATTGGTCACTGCAGCCTCAAACTGCCAGGCTCAAGCCATCCTCTCGCCTCAGCCTCAAAAGTAGTTGGGAGTACAGGCACATGCCCCTACTCCTGGCTAATTTATTTATTTTTATTTTGTAGAGACAGGGTCTCTGTTGCTTAGGCTGGTCTTGAACCCTGGGCTCAAGTGCTCCTCCTACCTCAGCCTGTCTAGTAGTTGGGACTATAGGCACAGGTCACCTTACCCAGCTCAGCCTTGGGTTGTTATGAATAGTTAAAATGAGGATAACTGTAAAAGGAAGAGATTAAGAGAAGAGATTGAGAGAAGGCCTGAAGGAGTATGTAAGCATAATGTGTTTGAGAAACTGCAAACAGGCCAGCATGGCTGGAGTTTATGGTGACTGGATGGGAGGAAGAGTGCAAGTAGGCTGCAAATACAGACATGAAAGAAAGGCTTTGTTTGCCACCACAAGATGTCTGGACTTTATTCAAAGTCTATTTAGCCACTGGAAGTCACTAAAAGATTTTAAGAAGGAGGGTGACTGATGAAACTTACATGTGAGAAAGATAACTCCCAGCAGCAGTAAAGAGTTTGGATTGAAGAAGGAAGGTATTGGAAACTGGAAGACATTTTGAATAACTTCCTGATTTTTAGGAGGCAGCATAGTGCACTGGAAACAGCATTAAATGGCTTTGGAGTCAGATGGATCCAAGATGGATTCAACCATCTGTGATGGGGTTGAATTGTGTCCTCCTCAAATATATATGTTGAAGTCCTAATCCCTTGTACTTTTTTGGAATGGGACCTTATTTGGAAATAGGATCATTACAGTGTCATTAGTTAACATGAGGTCATACTCAGTAGGGGAGGCCCCTAATTCAATGTGACTGGTGTCTTTATAAAAAGCAGAGGTCTGGTGTGGTGGCTCACGCCTGTAATCCCAGCACTTTGGGAGGCCAAGGCAGGTGGATCACTTGAGGTCAGACGTTTGAGACCAGCCTAGACAACATGGTGAAACCTTGTCTCTATTTAAAAAATACAAAAATTAGCTGGGCATGGTGGCGCATGCCTGTAGTCCCAGCTACTTGGGAGGCTGAGGCAGAATTGCTTGAACCCGGGGGTGGAGGTTGCAGTGAGCTGAGATTGCACCACTGTACTCCAGCCTGGGCAACAGAGCAAAACTCGTTTTTAAAAAAAGTGGAAATCTGGACACAGATATGCACACAGGGACAAAGCCATGTGAAGATGAAAGCATAGATTTACAGGCCAAAAAAATGCTCAAGATTCCCAGCAAACCACTAGAAAGCTAGGGGAGAAACATGGAACATATTTTTCCTCACAGCCCTCAGAAGAAACCAACCCTGCCAACACCTTTATCTTGAGCTTCTGGCCTCCAGCACTGTGAGATAGTAACTTTCTATTGTTATTTATTTATTTACAGAGGCAAGATCTGACTCTGCTGCCCAGGCTGGAGTGTAGTGGCACAATCATAGCTTACTGCAGCATAAAACTACTGGGCTGAGATCTTCCTGCCTCAGCCTCTCAAGTAGCTGGGGCTACAGGTACACACAACCATACCAGCTAATTTTAGTAACTTTCTATTGTTTTTTGAGACGGAATTTCGCTTTTGTGCAATGGTGCGATCTCGGCTCACTGCAACCTCTGTCCCCAGGGTTACAGGCATGTGCCACCATGCCTGGCTAATTTTCTATTTTTAGTAAAGACGAGGTTTCTCCATGTTGGTCAGGCTGGTCTCAAACTCCTGACCTCAGGTGATCTGCCCATCTTGGCCTCCCAAAGTGCTGGGATTACAGGTGTAAGCCACTGGGCTTGGCAACTTTCTATTGTTAAAGGCACTCAGTTTGTGATACTTTGTTATAGCAGTCTTTGCAAACTAGTATATCATCTATGTGACCTTGGACAAATTATTTCATCTTGCTAATCTCTAGTGTCCTAATCTGTAAAATGGGGGTCATTATATCTACCTTATTGGGTAGTCTTGAGGATTAAATAAAATGGCATTTGTAAAGCACTGGCAATAAGCAGCACTACATAAATTTATTACCTTGCATTTGTGAGACACGAATGTTATCCAAGAAAAGTTGTACATCTCCGGAGATTTTTGAAAAGATTGACTACAATTGTCAGGGTCATGTGCAATACCACCTAAAGTCACAGGATGGATAAGATGACGTCGGAATTCCTTTTTTCCTGTTGGGTTCCTTAGACAGGAGCTCTGGCATTGTCTTGCTCTCTGTGAAAATGTAGTTTCTTTTGATAGAACACTGGTACAAGAACCAAAAGCACCCTGAAAGGCAGGAGGAATGAAGCCAATTAAACTAACGACTGTAACGAGGTGAATGTAGGAAGAAAAGGAGGTAAACCAAGGTAGAGAAGTATAAGCCAGATGCCTCAGGTCCCGAGTCCCCAGCTCACTTCCGTAAGTAAAAGATTTAGGTTGGGAGTTGTCCTCTCTTCAGCTCCGTAAGGGAAACCCAACAGAGGCCTCACCAGTCTCTGGAACGCCTAGCCCTTTCAGGCAGGGAGTCTTTTGCCAAAGCAAACAATCCCAGCTCTACGATTGTGCTCTGGCTGGGGTAGGAGAGAACAAAGATCCCTTTCTTTGCTTCCCCAACCCTATGGCTCCAGCCAAAGGCGCTGTTTACACAATCTTCCCTGGTGAAGAATTTGTTCCTTTTCTCTCTAGATTGCAGCTGGAAAAGATTGATTCCCTCCCTGCTTATTCGGTTTTCCCATGTCCCTGGGCAGGAAAAGTACCCAATACCCAAACCTCCCACTTCCAGAGATGTCAGCATACTTAAGAGTAACTCCAGGCCCTTTTGTGATGTGACAGAGAACCTCGATTTTAGTGGCAGAAAGCCTATCTGGCCAGGAAAGGGAGGTTGGAAATATCAGAAGTTTAGTTTCCCTACATTCCAATTCCATTTATTCCACTCTCTCATTCCCTAGGCTTTCTCAGGGCACATGTCCAAAAGTGAATCTAATCAAAATCCAGGGCAGATTTGGGCTCCTTCTTTTAAAGGATGGTCAGGTGGGTAGGATGAAAATAGTATTTTCTAGTGGGAGAAGTTGTTCTTTAGTCTTCAGTTTATTATTAACTCCAGCAGCACAGATGTTCCCCCCCACACACCCTGAAAACAAAAGCAAGAGAGAGAAATGGAAAGCCCAGAGTGGAAGAGTCTAATTTTAGTGCTGGCAGAGAATCCTAGTGTTAAGTTACTTCTGGCAAACTGGTAACTAAGAAACAACAGAGATAAAGATAATTTTCACAATGTGGGTTTCCAAGTAGTTTTAAGACCTAATTTTGCTTATTTCCATGACATCTCAGGGAGGCAGATAAGGTGTTACCCATTTCACACAAGAGAAGGAATTGAACCACAGGAAGAATTAACCAAAAGCCATTCATGAGTGACTTGAATCCAGGATTCTGGGACTTTCAATTTGGTAACTTCACAGGGCTAAGCTGCTTTCTGAAAAACTTATGGGTCTTTTGTACTGCACACATTTTCCCTGAGCTACATTTTCTATCTTAAATCCCTACTGACTATTCTCCTGTTGCCAAGGGAGCTATGGGCTAGCTGTTTGTTATCCTTTGCAGCTATGTTTTGGAAACTTGAAGTCCCTGCTCCAGATGTTGGGAGATGGAAGTGGAAAATCCATAAGGATACAGAGGGGCTGCAAGTCTGTTTGGGCTCAGATACCATCCTGACACACACACTCCCCCCAACCATCCCCTGGGTAAGATATGCAGAGTTCATTTCTGTAAAAGCAGCCACACAGTTCCTGGAAGGCTATACTCCACTATGGTTAAAAATATCTATCTTGGGGACAGAGCTGAGCCAACCAAACAGTCTACCCATAAACTCAGAAAATAAGCAGTGGGGTAAAATGAACCCAGTGGTAGGCAAAATGCTACCTATCTGCAACATAACAGCAGGGATCAGATCAGATCAATCAATTTTTGGAGATTCAACTCAAGATCTAGATGAAACTTCATTCCTTCTACTGCAGATTGGATATTGCACTTGTATTAGCTTTTTATTACTAGATAACAAACCACAAACGTAGTGGTTTAAAACATTCATTACCTTACTGTTCTGCAGGTCAAAAATCCAGTGGGCTTGACTGGATTTTTTGCTTAGGGTCTCAGAAAGCCAAAGTTGTTTGGGCTGGGCTCTTATCTGAAGGTTCTGGGGAAGAATCCACTTCCAAACACATTCAGGTTGTTGGTAGAATTCAGTTCCTTGCAGTTGTAGGAATGAGGTCCCCATTTCCTTGCTGGCAAGGGGGTCACTCTCAGCTCTTAGATGCTACTTTCTGGTCCTTGCATATGGTCCTCTCTATCTTCAAAGCCAGCAGGGGTGCCTTAGAAGGTGCTTTTAAGGGCTCATGTGACTAGATAAGACCCCCTCTCCCCCGATAATCTTTCTTAAAGTCAACAGTGCCATATAATATAACCAGGGGAGGGATATCCAATTCAGATTCTGGGGATTAGGGTAGGACATTCTAAAGGGTGTCATTTAAAAAATTCTGTCCACCGCAGCACTTATTCAAAGGATGAGAGGAAATTCTCTGGTGGTTGGGGAAAGCAGCAGGAATAAATTATCTCTAACCATTTACACTAATAAGAGAAGCCAAGCATTTCGAACGAGAGGACTGACCTTATGCCTGGTATTTTGTCCCTGTCTTTGCCATGTCTAAAGTGGCTACTTTGGTTACAATGTGCTAATATTTGCAGTGCCTTGAGATAAATGCTTAAAAATAATTTTTGTTTTGAGATAGTCTCACTCTGCTCCCCAGGCTGGAGTACAGTGGTGCGATCTTGGCTCACTGCAATCTCTGCCTCTCGGGTTCAAGCAACTCTCCCACTTCAGCCTCCTGAGTAGCTGGGACTACAGGCGTACACCACCACTCCCGGTTAATTTTTGTATTTTTAGTAGAAACGGGGTTTCTACATATTGGCCGGGATGGTCTCAATCTCCTGACCTCATGATCCACCTGCCTCAGCCTCCCAAAGTGCTGGGATTACAGGTGTGAGCAACTGTGCCCAGCCAAAAGTAAATTTTAAGGATGCCTGGGGACAAAATGATCTTCCTGTTTTACTTTTTCTCATCAAATGGTGAGAACACCAAGATATCCAAGAATGTCTCCTAAGAATACACATTGCAAAATCACGCTGTTTTGACATATGGCCCAATAAAGACAAAGTTTTGGCTGGGCACAGTGGGTCACGCCTGTAATCCCAGCACCTTGGGAGGCTGAGGTGGGCAAATCACCCGAGGCCAGGAGTTTAAGACTAGCCTGACCAATGTGGCGAAACCCTCTCTCTAAAAATACAAAAAATCAGCTGAGTGTGGTGGCAGGTGCCTGTAATCCCAGCTACTCAGGAGGCTGAGGCAGGAGAATTGCTTGAACCTGGGAGGTGGATGTTGCAGTGAGTTGAGATTGCGTCACTGCACTCCAGCCTGGGCAAGAGTGCAACTGTCTCAAAAAAAAAAAAAAAAAAGGCAAAGTTTCATTGCTCAGAACTTGAGGGACTAGGACAATATTCTCTGCTCACCACTGTGATACTACTGCCCTTACTTTTCCTATTCCTGAGTTCTATATGAACAGTCCTTCATCTCATCTGTGTGAAGGAGACACAGAGATGCCCTAGGTTCCTGGACACCAACTCAAGCCAAACTACCAGTTTTGTCCCTGGTCAGCTTTCTCATCCTGATGCCCTTGCAAAGTCTCAAATCCACCTTGAAAGGGAGGCTGGAGCATGGATCCTCATTACGGTTTAGCATTGAGGTGATTTTCAAAGGGCACCATTTGCTTCTAATTAGGATGGCACAAACCTATTGACGCTTCTCCTGTGGTGCTGAAGAAAACACAACTGACTCATGGAAGAAACTGGGAAGAGGGAAGCAGGTCTTGCCTTCAGCATCCCTGGGTTCTCTCTCTAGATGCCTTCTGGCCAGACTTTTTTTTTTTTTTTGAGATGGAGTTTCACTGTTGTTGCCCAGGCTGGAGTACAATGGCACAGTCTCAGCTCCCTGCAACCTCCATCTCCTGAGTTCAAGCGATTCTCCTGCCTCAGCCTCCTGAGTAGCTGGGATTACAGGCACATGCCACCACATCCAGCTAATTTTGTACTTATACTAGAGACAGAGTTTCTCCATGTTGGTCAGGCTGGTCTTGAACTCCCGACCTCAGGTGATCCACCCACCTCGGCCTCCCAAAGTGCTGGGATTACAATAGGCATGTGCCACTGCGCCTGGCCCAGACTTTATTTTGATTCCAGGCCAGGTGTGGGAGCTCATGCCTGTAATCCGAGCACTTTAGGGGGCTGAGGCAGGCAATCACTTGAGGCCAGCGGTTCGAGACCAGCCTGGCCAACATGGCGAAACCCCATCTTTACTAAAAATAGAGAAAAAATTACATGGTAGTGCATGCCTGTAATCCCAGCTACTTGGGAGGCTGAGGCAGAAGAATCGCTTGAACCCAGGAGGCTGAGTTTGCAGTCAGCTGAGATTGTGCATGGCACTTCAGCCTGGGCAAGAGCAAGACTCCACCTCAAAAAAAGAAAAAATAAAAGAGGAAAAGAGTCAGGGAAAGAAAGCAGAATTGGGCAGAGAAAAGGAAAAGGCAGGAAGATACGGTAAAGACAAGAAAACATCTGAAAAATGACAATCACATAAGGTCGTGTATAGGACTAATAGAAGATAAAGCAGAGAAGCTGAGGTGAGACTTTTCGAACCAGTAACGGATAAAACCAGTCTTATGCTTAAGGAAGATTCACCCGGCAGTAGTAGAGAGAAGTAAATGCTAGAGGGAAGAGACCGGAGGCAGAGGGTCAGTTAAGACCTTATTGCAATAGACAGGTGGATGACAATGAGGGCCTGAGCCAGGATAGTGACAGCGGAAACAGAAAGCCTATTAGCCAACATTTTAAGCCAGAACTCTAAGTTGCTACTGACCCCAATGTTCCCAGTCAAGTAGCAGGCCATGCCAGGTGAAAATTATTTAAAATGTTGTGCTATTTTGAATTAAGCTTTGCTGAAACAGAATTAAGAGCCCAGAGCCAAATGCATGTTGAGTTTAGCACCATCACCACCATTCGGGCCTTGTACTCTCACTAAGGCACTCAGCAACTGTGGAAAATAAATATACACAGGAGACTCAAGAAACATCTTATTAATACAGTATTTATTTGTCTTTTCTCTGTCAAACCCTGAGCCAACCACGTTCCCCAGGGTACCTGGGGCAGTATAGGAAAAGGAACACACAGGGCTGACCATACATGGGAGAAAGAACTATGGGATATGGAGACGGCTCCTTCACATGGCGAAGAGGATGAGAAAGGCCACCATCAGGCAAAAGAGCCCCATGGCCTCCGAGAGGGCAAAGCCCAGAATGGCGTAGGAGAAGAGCTGTTGCTTCAGAGAAGGGTTCCTGGGAGAAGGGGAGGAGAAAAGACTGAATTTCTAGTTCATTCAAAGAAAAGGATAAATATCTAAGACGGGCTCAGGGAGAATTCTCCTCAAGATTATCTTACGTAAAGAGCCTTCCAGGGTAATACCATCATGCCCAGAATCTTGCCCCGATTCTCCAAGGGCTCCGTAAGAACTGAATGAAGGGGGGAAAGAGGACAATCTAAAATCTTGTAACATGGCCCAGGTATAATCATGACCTTCTCTAATGGTTCATCCATCTCATTACCACAAATTAAGACCTTTTGGCCTAGACACTTAATATCCAGGGCCCAAACAGGATAGAAGAGGCATCCAGAGTGGCAGGGTCTATCTAGAGCAGTGTTTTCAAACTTTAAGCAGCAGAACTCCAAAATAATAAACACATAAAAGCCAAATTGCAATGGTACAAAAGTAGTGGGAAATTTTAAAGGCTTGGTCTCCCCTTTATTCTCTAAGTCTCTAGGAGAGATCCTCAGAATCCTGGGGATTAACGGAACATAATTGGAACACCACTCTTTTAGAAGACAAGAGAGTAAAGGGTGCCAGGCGTGGTGGCTCACGCCTGTAATCCCAGTACTTTGGGAGGCCAAGGTGGGCAGATCACCTGAGGTCGGGAGTTCAAGACCAGCCTGACCAACATGGAGAAACCCTGTTTCTACTTAAAATTCAAAATTAGCCAGGTGTGGTGGTGTATGCCTGTAATCCCAGCTACTTGGGAGGCTGAGGCAGGAGAATCACTTGAACCTGGGAGGCAGAGGTTGTGGTGAGAAGAGATTACACCATTACACTCCAGCCTTGGCAACAAGCGTGAAACTGTGTCTCAAAAAAAAAAATAAAAAAGAGAGTAAGAGGGACAGATTATGTTCTCTCATTTCAAACAGTCAAAAGATTTGGGGCTTTAGGAAGCTACTAATGGGCTGGGTGCGGTGGCTCACACCTGTAATCCCAGCATTTTGGGAGGCTGAAGCAGGTGGATCACTTGAGGCCAAAAGTTGGAGACCAGCCTGGCCAACATGGTGAAACCCTGTCTCTACTAAAAATACAAAAATTAGCTGGGCGTTACAAACCACAGTGCTTCAAGAGAAAAAAAAAAATTAGCTGGGCATGGTGGCACACGCCTATTATCCCAGCTACTTGGGAGGCTGAGGCAGGAGAATCGCTTGAACCCAGGAGGCAGAGACTGCAGTGAGCCAAGATCGTGCCAATGCACTCCAGCCTGGGCTACAGTGAGACTATGTTTCAAAAAAAGAAAAAAAAAAGTTACAAATGGTCTGTGGGGTTTACAATATGAGTTGTAGTAGTATGGATAAAGGACTCTCAACATTGAAAGCCAATATATAATCTGTATTTCCCTTACTTTGATACCTCCAGAAGTCTTGATGGGTAAGGTATATCAACACCAGCATTTAACAGAATAGCGAATAAAGTGGCAGTTAGACTTCTTCTTTAATACAAATTCTTAAAAAGAACTCTATTTCCCAAAAGACATTAGGAGAACTTACTGGTCTCTAGAAGATTAATTTGGTTTTAACAGTGAGTTATCCAGAGTTGGCGGGACTACACAGTCCAGGGCTGGCTGCAGTGTCAGTTTTCCCAGGAGTGACAGACAGAAAAGCCCAGAGGTGGGAAAAAACAGCAGGAAAGCCACTATGTTCACTGAGTCTCTAGACCAGAGAAGGTAAACTTTTTCTGTAAAGGGCCACATGGTAAATATTTTAGGTTTTGTGGGCCGCATATAGTCTCTTTCACTTTTTTTTTTTTTTTTTTGTGATGGGGTCTTGCTTTGTCTCCCAGGCTGGAGTATAGTGGCACGATCTCGGCTCACCGCAACCTCCGCCTCCCGGGTTCAAGTGATTCTCTTGCCTCAGCCTCCTGAGTAGCTGGGACTACAGGCATGGGCCACCACGCCCGGCTACTTTTAGTATTTTTAGTAGAGACGGGGTTTCACCATCTTGGCCAGGCTGGTCTTGAACTCCTGACCTCGTGATCCGCCCGCCTTGGCCTCCCAAAGTGCTGGGATTACAGGCATAAGCCACCGCGCCCAGCCGTCTCTTTTGCTTTAAAATAAAAATGAAACATTTTAAAAATGCAAAACTATTTTTAGCTCAACCAAACAAAACCAGACTATGGTCCAGATTTGGCCCTTGGGCCTTAGTTTGCCAATACCTGCTCTACACCAAAGCTGTTCATAAAATTTTCTTCAATGACACAATGATATAAACATTCTATCCATCCATCCATTTATATTTTTTGAGATAGACTCTCACTCTGTTGCCCAGGCTGGAGTGTAGTGGCGCCATCTCGGCTCACTGCAACTTCCACCTCCCAGGTTCAAGCAATTCTCCTCTCTCAGCCTCCGAGTGCCTGGGACTTCAGGCGCCCACAACACCCAGCTAATTTTTGTATTTTTAGTAGAGATGGGGTTTCACCATATTGACCAGGCTGGTCTTGAATCCTGACCTCAGGTGATCCACTCGCCTTGGCCTCCCAAAGTGCAGGATTACAGGCGTGAGCCACCTCGTCTAGCCTATATTTGTTTTCCTTTTCTTTTTTTTCCCATAAAGTCTTGCTCTGTCGCCCAGGCTGGAGTGCAGTGACACGATCTTGGCTCACTGCAACCTCCACCTCCTGGGTTCAAGCGATTTTCCTGCCTCAGCTTCCTAAGTAGCTTGGATTACAGGCACATGCCCCCATGCCCAGCACAAGAATCACTTGAATCCAGAGGCAGAAGTGGCAGTGAGCTGAGATTGGGCCACTGCACTCCAGACTGTGTGACAGAGCGAGACTGTCTCAAAACAAACAAAAAACATGTAGCTAGTGGCTACAGTATGGGATAGTGTAGTTCTAGATCCCCAAATAAGTTCACACCTTTGGAAAGCATATCAGAGAACCAGCGGAGGGCCCAACTTATCTTACCTGGCATAACCAATGATGAGGCTCCCAAACACAGTCCCAATCCCAGCCCCAGAGCCGGCCACCCCAACTGTGGCAGCCCCAGCCCCAATGAACTTGGCTGCTGTGTCGATGTCCCTTGAAATGGCGCTGGTTTGGAAGCTGCGGCTAGAGACAAATGAGGTAAGGGGACGTGAGACTGCCAAGCTGCTGGGGCTCTGTGAAGAAGAGGCAGGTAGAAGGTCAAGATTTTTGGAAACTCTTTTGCTTTGGTAACTTTTGTACCATTTAAAGCCTTTATGCTGCCAAATCCCATGGTTTCTCCCTCAAACACAAAATTGTTTAAGCCCCTAAAATGCTGGTTAAGTAGAACCTTTTAATGTAGGATGTAGACTTCAAATGCTTTTAAGATTCAGGTGTGGTCAAGAAGTCTAAGAATGAGGCCCTAGTCTATTCTTGCTGCCCCAAAGAGATCATCTTCCTAGACTAGATGTTCCCAACTGCAATCACTCGACTAGGCCAAATAATAGCATTAGCAGCAGTGCACGTGGGCATGTGCTGCCAGTGGCAAAAGCTGGAGCACTACAGTATATAGTGTATTAACTGGCCTCCATCTCCACCTAAAGCCCATGGCCTGTGATGACTCTCTTCAACACTCTACCTCCTGGTTCTGGCAGGTAACCCTCCCACTCATCACCCCCAAAACCACAGTCCCAACTCTGTAGGTAAGGTACCTCATCTGTCGGTGTCTCTGGTCGTTTCAGCAAAACTGCAGATAGTGGACGGCTCAGCAGCTGTGAGGTGTTCTTGACCTAGCAGGAATGACATACAGGGGCAGGAAGGTCAAGGAAGACCGGAGAGAAGTTTCAGAACTGTGCCACACTGTTACATCATCAGATAGGATCTTCTCCCCTCTGATGGCCTTTCCATCTTCACACTTAAATTCGAATTTTGAATCATTCTTCCTTTTAGCAAAGTCTAAATTAAAGAACCACACCGTTTCTCTTGCTTCTCAGGTTTTGCTTTAAGGAAAGAAAGTCTACTTTCTTTTGGGCAACAAGGGAGTATCCACCCTTGCTGTATCCTTTTATAGCTCTTGAGAAGAAGAAATCTAAGCCTCAGAAGCATTTGCCTCACTCAACAAGGGAGATATATACAGATGCTCCTCAACTTAGCATAGGGTTATGTTCAAATAAATCCATCATACATTGAAAAAGCATTTAATACTGCTAACCTACCAAACACTATAGTTTGGCTTAGCTTAGCTTAAATGTGCTCAAAACGCTTACATTAGCTTACAGTGAGGTGAAATCACCTAGCAACACAGTACCCTGTAGAGTATTGGTTGTTTACCCTCATGATTGGGTGGGTGACTGGCAGCTGTGGCTTGCTGCTGAGTATTGCAACAGAGTATTGTACCACACATCGTCAGCTTGGGAAAAGATAAAGATTCGTAATTCGAAGTATGGTTTCTAACGAATGCATACTATTTTTGCATCATCATCATAAAAAAAATGTTAAGTCAAATCATCTGAAGTTGGGGGCCATTTGTATGGGAAATAGCCCACAAGAAAAAAGCCAGCGACTTTCCCTGAATAAAGGATCCAAAAGGATGCTTTTGGAAAATAAGAACAAAGATTCATGCTCAAAATTTACCTCATTCCAGTAGCCTTTTCTGACTAACCCCAAGCCAGTGATGTCAAAACAGATGCATGGTGATTAACAGCCAGGGCTTAGGCATCAGATAAAGTGAGATTCAAATCTTAACTCCATTGCCACCAGTGTGCTCTCAGGTTAAGTCACTTAAATCTTTCTAAGCCTGTATTCTCATTTAACAAATCAAAATATCATCTCTCAAGAGTCGATTTGAAGAGTAAATGAGATTATGTACACCAATAAGTAAACTCAGTGCTAAGGCACATGGTAAGTGCTCAATAAATGGTACTCCTTTTTATCTGTGAATGAACCAACTGCCTCCTCTACCTACTATTTAAAATTTTTTTCCATACTGTTGTTTCTGAGTTAAATACTTTTCCAATGTGTATTTATGTAAATTTTAGCTTCCCATCCGAATTTTAGTCCCAGAATGAACTCCTAGCTATGGCTCATTCAGGACAAGATCCTACACACAGTACATACTCAGTCCAAGTTAAGTAATCTAACTTATGTTTACCACTCTGGATGGCCAGTTTACAGGACATATAGTTTCAGGAATAGGAATAACTTGGTCTAGATTCTCATCTCTACTCTTAAGATGGTTGGGTAAGAATTAACTGGCCACAGCCAGGTGCAGTGGCTCATGCCTGTAATCCCAGCACTTTGGGAGGCTGAGGCGGGTTGATCACCTGAGGTTAGGAGCTAGAGACCAGCCTGACCAACATGGAGAAACCTCATCTCTACTAAAAATACAAACTTAGCCGGGCGTGGTGGCACACGCCTGTAATCCCAGCTACTCGGAAGGCTGAGGCAAGAGAATCACTTGAACCCGGGAGGTGGAGGTTGTGGTGGATCGCGCCATTGCAGTCTGAGCAACAGGAGCAAAACTCCATCTCAAAAAAAAAAATAAAAAAATTAACTGGCCACTAAGTGATACAGGGCAAAAGAATGTCTAGCAAGCATTCACTCTCTCCTGTTAGGCCACCACCGCAAAGGGCCTTCCCTCCCCAAGAATCTTGTTTATTTATTTTTTGAGACAGTCTTCCTCTCGCCTAGGCAGGAGTGCAGTGGCATGATCTTGGCTCACTGCAACCTCCACCTCCTGGGTTCAAGCTATTCTCCTGCTTCAGCCTCTGAGTAGCTGGGATTATAGGCGCCTGCCACCATGCCCAACTGGTTTTCATATTTTTAGTAGAGATGAGGTTTCACCACGTTGGCCAGGCTGGTTTTAAACTCCTGGACTCAAGTGATCTGTCTGCCTGGACCTCCCAAAGTGTTGGGATTACAGGCATGAGCCACTGCACCCAGCACCAAGAATCTTATTCACCTTTCCCCAGCTGTGCTGTGAAGAGCAAGGTCTGATGGAGAGAGACAATATGTCTCTCCTTTAAAACTCTCCCAGAAAATCAGGTACTCACCAAGGAGGAAGTGGAGACGAACTTGGAGCAGGCAAACATTTTCAGGGGGTCAGGGGCTGTGGCAGGAGAGCTGGAATTGCAAAAGCAGTATTGTAAACACTCTCTTTATTTACTAAATTACATCCTTATTAGCAGAAGTGGGACCCTAGAAAGCTTAACTGGCCCAGAGAACAGTGACTGACCTTAAGTCATGGGTAGAAATAGAATTAGAACCCTGAAGTCATGACTTCTTCCAGAAACCCCACACAGCTCCCAGGATTTCCTTATAATCAAGTGACTTCCCCTGGTCTGAACAATGGATCATATGGGCTCAGCTTTAACACCTGTTACCCATTTCCATAGCCTCATGATTTGCAGTTGCCAGAGGAATTTTCCCAGAGTGTCTTTTGCTTAAGTTTTCCTCAGTTTTTATTCAAAAGGAACCCTTCTCAAGACTTCATCGTCTGGGCCTTGAAAAGTTGCCCTTCAAAGATTAGAGTCTTTGTAGTCTTGGGAGATACATGTTGAAGGCCAAGATACTGGAAGGTCTCCAACAGTCTCTTTGATGATCCCTGGAAGTACCTGATTCCTCAAAATACTTCAATTTCTTGTATTAATTAATAGGATGAGGAACATCAAGGAGGAACTCTGCTGTTACTCTATCTAAAAGGTATTAAGTTGTGTCTCCCCAAGATAAAGAAGTCCTGACACCCTACAGGTGTCTAAGTTGGTAGAAGTGAACTTACCTGAGAAGATGAGTTAAAAAGCTAAAGGCAGGGTTTCTCCAAGTGAAGTGAGAAGCCCATCTGAACCAGAATTATCTGGGTGACGCATGTATTGAAAAAAAATGCATATTCTTGGGCCCAACTTGGACCTTCCTGGTCAAGATCTCTTGGGGGAGCTAGGCTCAGTGGTTCACTCCTGTAATCCCAACATTTTGAGAAGCTGGGGTGGAAGGATTAACTTGAAGCCAGGAGTTTGACATCAGCCTGGGCAAACAGCAAGAACTTGTCTCTACAAAAAATAAAATTAGCTGGGTGAGGTAGCTCTGCACCTGTAATCCCAGCTACTCCAGAAGCTGAGGCAGGAGGATTGCTTGAACCTGGGAGTTGGAGGCTTCAGTGAGCTATGATCATGCCACTGTACTCTAGTCTGGGTGACAACATGAAACCCCATCTATAAACAAACAAAAAAGGCTCAAGTGCCCTGTATTTCAAACAAGTTTCCCAGATGATGATTAAATATACTTAACACAAAACCATAACCTTAAACCCAGTCTTGAAACTACGATAGTGGTAGAGGCTAGATTTGAACTTGAATCTTTTAAGTTACATGCCTTTTTTTTTTTTTGAGACAGAGTCTTGCTCTCTTGCCAGGCTGGAGTGCAGTGGCACGATCTCGGCTCACTGCAACCTCCCCCACCCGGGTTTAAGCAATTCTCCTGCCTCAGCCTCCTGAGTAGCTGGGACCACAAGCGTGTGCCACTACACCCAGCTAATTTTTGTATTTTTTAGTAGAGACGGGGTTTCACCATGTTGGCCAGGATGGTCTCGATCTCTTGACCTCGTGATCTGCTCAGCTCGGCCTCTCAAAGTGCTGGGATTACAGGCATGAGCCACTGCGCCTGGCCAGTTACATGCTTTCTAGTATGTCACAGGCCGAGATACTCAGTGAATGCTTAGGCCTATTAAATGCCACTTCCTTAAATGAAGTGAACTCAAATTGTCCCAGGTTATAATACTTCTGAATCCAAGATCTTAATTGCTTACTTTATTTTAATTTTTTTGTAGTGACCAGGAACTTGAGGAGTTCCTGGCCTCAAGTGATCCAAGCGATCGTCCCACCTTGGCTCCCAGTGTTGGGATTACTGGTGTGAGCCACCACACCCAGCCTTAATTACTTTTAGACTAATGGATGTCCTCAGCTCTTGTCCTATCTAGAACTCTGATTTTTGCCCATACATAACTCTAACCCAGTTTTGCTGCTGTACTATTCAGGTTTTTTTGGGTCAAAATCCAGTAGTTCTTTAAGGCTTTTAGAAAAGGAAGGAGTGTTTTTTTCTGAAGGCAATTATACCTCAATATCTTCATTTGTAAAATGCAGTTCTTAGGGGGATTAAATATCTTCAATTACCAACTAACATACAGAGTTTAATGTGGTGCTGGCATGTAATAAACCCATAACAAAGGGTGGCAATTAAGTGATCCCACCATTGGCTACCTAACCAAGGCAAGTTAGCAATTGTTAACCTACAGCTTGGGCGAAGGCACTATCCAGAATCAGGACTCCTAAATCATCATGGGCTTTTTCCTTAGTGTAGATGAGTCACAGGGGTGCTGACTTAACCATTCCTTTCCTTAAACCTTCTTTTCCTCCTAACGGCAGTATCTGGGGAGGCTAACTGATCCTTGACAGAAAAGCTGGCAGGCAGGGACTCATGCTGCCCCACTAGCTTGGCCTTACCCCACCTTTCCAGGCCTGCTGCCTCGAACAGAAACCCTGATCCCTAGCCCACCACTGTGACTTTTCCAACTTCACCAGCGTGCCAGGGTGCGAGAAAGGTACTAGTAAATAGTGATTCCAAAGCAACCGGCCTCTCTCTTCTGCTTTAGCTATCCCAAGCCACAACCTGTCGGAAGGCGATGTTTGGCTTTTTTTTTTTTTCCACTTCTACCATGTTCAAGGTTTACTTTTTAAATTGAGAGATGCTGACTAGAGGGACTGGTGACTTTAGACGATCCACTATCTCCATTGCTCGGAGCACCTGAGGTCCTGGGGCCGAAAGTCTGGAGATTTCAGAATAAGAAGGCGTAAGTCAGGAAGAGAAGAGAAAGCAGAGATAGAAGGGAGGGACTGGAGGTTGTGACAATCTGATAGGGCTAAAGGGCGAGAAAAGCGTGTCTGTAAGGGCTGGGTGGAACAGGTGAAAAGCAGCACTCCAGGATCTAACTTTGGCCAGCTCCAAGGCACCCTCCCCCTACGAGACATCCAAGATGGCGCCAGGCCCGCGCGGTTGGAGGTCACCGGCATGCGGAAGAGCCAGCTCTAAGACTCAGGGATAGCGGGAGCCGGGGAGGGCGCGAGGACCAGGGTGGAAGCAAGCAAGGTAGGAACCTCAAAGCATCCGCGCGAGGTAGGGTGTCCCGCGCGCGTGCGCGGCGCACAGAGGGTACGACATCCCAAAGCCTTACCTGCTCCCAGTGCAGAGAAGACAGAGGAGGGGCAGAGCGGAGGGAATAGCGAAAGGAAGGCTCAGCGCATGCGTGGCCCGGGCCAACGAGTCGCTCCGCCACAGATAGAGCGATTGCAACGTGGAGGATCGGCCCAGGCACCACAGCGCCGCCTGCCAGGGCTGTGGCGGTATGCGGCCGGTTGCTCCACCTGGCGTTCGAGAGGGGAAACTACAGGGAAAGCCGACAGTGTGCAGAGAAATGAGGCCAACTGCGTAGGATAAGCCGATCCGTAACGTGGCCTGCGGTTTGGTCTGTACAGCGTTTGGGATCTCGGACTTGCGTCCCCTTTCCGAGCATGCGCAGTCACACTGCCAAAACAAAACTACTCAGAATTCAGTGTTAAACATACAGTCGGGATTGGGGTTCAGTGCCTAAAATGCAGCAGGAGGAAGATCTTGGGAGTCCTGCTTTATGTCGCCTCGAGAACCTGGCATCACTAGATGGCAAGCCGGTCCAATGGGCGAATAGTCAGCAAAATGCCACAGCTGCTTCTGGTGGCTTCGTCCTTTCCCCCCTCCCGTTTCCTCCTTTCCATTCCTGTGATAAACCGTGAGAAAAGCAGCATCAGCGAGCCAGAAGTTAGGGCTAAATATGATCCGAAGCTCTTTTTCCTGACTCCTGGGACAGTCTAGGAATAACGGGCACCTGCGACCCGCTGTAAGGTCGCGAGGTCACTCCAGGCTTGCCCGAGCCTCTGCTCAGGTTTCACCTTCGCGAGCTGGAATAAGCAGCACCCTCCTCCCCCAGATGCTCTCCTGAACGCCCGTCTTCTCTCCCCTTCGCTCGTCCTTCCCCTGATGGAAGGAGGTGGAGGGCTTTCTGGCCCTCATCTTTCCTCGGCCTTCTTGTCTCCCACACAGGACCTGCCCTGCCCTTTGGAACAGAGCGACAAGGCCTACCCAGTTCCAAATCCCTGCCGTCCCTGCGTCGTGCTTGAACGCAGCACGAGAAAGACGAGAAGAACTCAACCAAACCCCATAAAAAAATAAAATAACATAAAAAGAAAGCCGCGGCTGTAAATAAAGGCAAATCCGCCACCCTCTGAGGGGCCGTTTGTCCTCCCCTCCTTGGCCCCGTCCTTCCCGCCGCCCCCTCCCGGCTCCCGGGCCCCGCGGCGCCCCGGCCCCGAGCTCCTCCATTTAATCGGATTTGGGAGAAGGGGAGGATAAATCACGGCAGCAGCTTTACGGTCCCGGAGGAGAGGCGAGCCGCAGCCAGGCACACCCCGGCCGGCGATAAAAACCGCCGCTGAAAGCCCACGGAGCAATTTCCCGGGACCCCGAGCGACGCCATTACAGGAATGTAATTTTGCCCGGATGAGGCCCCGAGTTTAATTATCCTCGCGGAGGAATTTCAATGCGGCCAATCCATCTTGCAGGCGGGCGGCAGAGGGATTTATATGGGCCCGTTATTTCACACCGATCCTCCATCTGCATTTTTATGGCCCTGAGCTCCTGAAAGGGCGGGGAAGGAGTGGGGCGAAACGGGAGAAGCGGGCGGGAAGAGGAGGGTGCGGGACTGCTCGTCTTTCCTAAATTCACGTTTCCAGCTCAGTTAGGCTTCTTACAGGTTCCTCTGAAATCCCCAAATCTCCAGTTCTAGTTGTTGATTGTGCCCCGAGCGCGCAGGTAGGTGGGAAATGGAACTGGGATCCTTGGGAATCAATCAACAGGTATTTATCAAGTACCAAGCGGTGCCAGGCACTGTGGGGATGCTGTTAGGAGAAAGGCTGGCAAAGACACGAGTTTATCCCGAGGCCCCCAGACATCTCCACTCCCACCAAACTGAATTCTTTTCCGCTCTCAGCTTCACATCCTCAGTGGCAGAGAAAGTCCACGGTTCTTAGGAGCCACCACGTCCAAGCGGCTGTTGCAGCTGTTGCGACAATTCAGACACTCAGATATGGCTAACAATCCCAGAGGAGGATCAGAGAAGGGGCCTGGGAGGAAGCTGAAGCTGGCTCTTTCCAAAAGTTGTTACAGCCTGCAATGTGTAACACTCTCTTACCCTCACAGAATAATGGGCTCTGCGTTCAGACAAATCTGAGTTACCAAATTGCTGTGTGACCTTGAGCTAGCTATTTAACCCCCTCTAAATCGATTTCCTCCTATGTGAATTGGGAAGAATAATAGTATTTACCACACAGCCAATATTGGGATAATAGATATGAAGCTTTTAGCAAGGTACTTGGTACCCAGTAAGAGTTCAGTAATTGCTAGCATCAAAATGCTCATCGTCACCACCACCACCACCACCATCATCACCACTGTTTCTATAGTTAAGGGCATTGCAACTCAGTTCTGCGCTGCTCCCTTTAGACTGTTAATTGCAAGGTCCTTGAGATAGTATCGCCTGAAAGAGACTCAGCTGCACTTTAAAAACGTTTTCACCTGCTTAAATCAGACGAAACAAGTTATTTTACGTGCTGGCAAATGGAGATCTGAGGGGAGGCTGAGAATCCTGGGACTACTACTACCAGGTTTGAAGCAAGAAATCAGATCCTCAAGGGAGCAGTGAGGCTACAAAAAGGAGGTTTGTAAGGGGGGTGAATTTGAAGACAACCAAAGATCCAAGAGAAGCTTAGCTGAGGGTCGGGGGATCTTCTTAACTATGGGCTTGGGAAGGATCCTTCTTTGACTTCACAAAGGGAAAACTGGGGTCCAGGAAGGAAAGGGTGTGGAGACAGAACTATCCTTTCCAATCAGTCCCTTTCTTTTCCTACCAGACCATATAACAAGGTTGGGCTGATTGGCCAGTTTTTCTAATGACTGCGAGTGGCAGATTCTGACTGGCTGGCAGCCTCCCTGCACGGTGGTGACGATGAAATGAGACTGATCTTTTCTTTCTTAGGATTGGTTAACAACCCTCAGGGGGGCCAGAGACTCATTTTAATTGACTGGATAGGCTAGGAGAGAGGTTCAGCTTCTCTCATATCGAAATTCCAAGTATTCTTTTCTACAAAGGTCACCAAGGAAGGGTTTTGATTGGTTTATATATGTTTCTTTGGACAAGAAACCATAGCTTAGAGCAGAAAAATCAAGACAATCATGCAGGTATGCCACAATGAGAAGGAACCACAGAAGGAAACAGGAGTGATTTTAAGAGAGAGAGAGAGAGAGGGACCAGGACACAGAGAAATGCAAAGAAAAAAAAAAGATATTGCTAGAGAGAAGAGGAAGAGTTTAAATGGTTTGATTTCCATTCCTGATGGCTTAAGATGAGCCACTACTTTATAATGTGCTTTGCTAGATGCACATCCCCAGCAAGTGGCATGGATAGAACAGCTGTCTTCGAGGCAGGAGACTGGGCGTCTAGTCCCAGCCCTGCTACTAACTAGCTGAATAACTATGCAAGTTACTTCATCTCTCAAAGCGTCAGTTTCCTCATTTGGAAAAATCAGGGAGAGAAGTAGGTGATCTCTAAGATTCCATCCAGTGTTAACTTTCCAGGATTCTCTTTCTTTTTGCTAAACAGGCACTTTTCTGCAAGTTAAAGTGGAACTTTTGCACAACCAATAATTCTTAGATATTGAGCTGCTCTATTTATTTGTGATTGTTAATTTCAAGCTCCTGGGCTGTGATGGGCTGGTGGGAACTGACTGATAGATTTTCTACTTTCCTTTGCTAAATTAGTTCCCTAAGAAGGCAGGACTGTGAGCTGTCGGTAAACCTCCGTACTTCTAGAGAAAGAAAATAGTAAATGAAGGAAGGGAAAGGCTCATTGGTATCCAGGCTTCTGAGGGAGGAATCTGTGGGAGAGTTGGTGGCAGAGGGATGGCCAAAAAAGTTTTTGCAGGGGAAGAACTTCAAGTTCCTTTGAATTTGTTTATTATTTATTTATTTATTTATTTATTTATATTTGATTTTATTTTTTTGGAGACAGGGTCTTGTTCTGTTGCCCATGCTGGGGTGCAGTGACATGATCATGGCTCACTGCAGCCTTGAGCTCCTGGGCTCAATTGATCCCCCTGCCTCAGCCTCCCAAGTAGCTGGGACTATAGGCATGTGCCACCATGTCCGGCTAATTTTTGTATTTTTTATAGAGATGGGGTTTCACTATGTTGCCCAGGCTGGCCTTGAACTCCTGAGCTCAAGCAATCTGCCTACTTCAGCCTCCCAAAATGTTGGGATTACAGGTGTGAGCCACTATGCCTGGCCACAACCAATATTTACTGAGCATCTACTATGTGAGAAGTATAGTGCTACATATTGTGAATGGGTATAAAAAAGGAGAAACATACTCCCTTGTTTACATAAATTTAAAATCAGTAAGAAAGACATGTACACATATAACTATAATATTAGCAGTATTTAATAGGCTATATGAGTAAAAGGAATTGAGGAAGCAGTATAACTTCCAGCTAGAATAATCAAGGGGGAAACATAATTAAAGTAGGTTTTTCCTTCTTTTAAGAAAATTGGCTAGGCATGTGGGTCATGCCTGTAAGCCCAGCACTTTGGCAAGCCAAGGCAGGCAGATTGCATTAGCCTAAAAGTTTGAGACTAGCCTGGGCAACACAGAGAGACCCCGTCTCTACAAAAAATTAAAACCAAAACATTTGAAAAAAGAAAATTATGAAACATTTGAATCTTATAAAATAATGGAAGTAATGTATATCCATTTATTCAACACATAGATTTTGGGCATCTACTATGTACTAGGCACTGTTCTTGGTGTTAAGGACACAGGCATGAACAAAGCAAGACAATGTTTCCAGAACTGGCATTTTATGTAAACTAGAAAGCATAGTAATAAAATGGGCACCCATTAAACCACTCCCTAATTTTTTTTTTTTTGAGATGAAGTTTCACTCTCATCGCCCATACTGGAGTGCAATGGCATGATCTCGGCTCACTGCAACCTCCACCTCCTGGGTTTAAGCAATTCTCCTGCCTCAGTTTCCCACATAGCTGGGATTACAGGTGTGCACCACTATGCCAGCCTAATTTTGTATTTTTAGTAGAGACAGAGTTTCACCATGTTGGTCAGGCCGGTCTTGAACTCCTGACCTCAGGTGATCCACCAGCGTTGGCCTCCCAAAGTGCTGGGATAACAGGCATGAGCCACCACACCCAGCAGCACGCCCTAATTTAAGAAAACAAAAACAAAACCTAAAAACAAAAAACCAAGCCGGGTGTGGTGGCTCATGTCTGTAATTCTAGCACTTCGGGAGGCTGAGGCAGGTGGATCATTTGAGGTCAGGAGTTTGAAACCAGCCTGGCCAACATGGTGAAAACCCATCTCTACTAAATATACAAAAATTAGCCAGGTATGGTGGTGGGCACCTGTAATCTCAGCTACTCGGGTGGCTGAGGCAGGAGAATCATTTGAGCCCGGGAAGTGGAGATTGCAGTGAACACAGATCAGGCCATTGCACTCCAGCCTGGGCAACAGAGTGAGACTCCATCTTAAAGAAATAATAAATAAATAAAATAATTACCAATACTACTGAAGGGTCCCATGTGCTTCTCTTCTGTGCTAATCCCTGAATCTTATATTTACCATTTCCTGGTTTTTCTTCATATTAAAAAAAATTAAAAAAACTTTTTTAGAGATGGGGTCTTGCTATGTTGCCCAGGCTGGAGTGCAGTGGCTATTCACAGGCACGATCCCACTACTGATCAGCACAGGAGTTTTGACCTGCTCTGTTTCTGACCTGGGCCAGTTCACCCCTCCTTAGGCAACCTGGTGGTCCCCCACTCCCGGGAGGTCACCATATTGATGCAGAACTTAGTGCGGACACCCGATTGGCATGGGGCGCTACAGCCCAGAACTCCTGGACTCAAACGATCCTCCCACCTCAGCCTCCCAAGTAGCTGGGACTACAGGCACATGCCACCGCATCCAGCCTTCATATTTTTTTTAACATATATTATTTATTTTGTCCTTCCTCCTTTTTAAAAAACCATTCTACGAGTGATATAATACTGTTTGTAGACATCTTTGACTTGCCCTTTTCATTCAACATTTTCATTCAACATTATTCGACATTATGTTTCATCTATGTTGTTGTATGTAGCTGTAGTTTATTCATTTTTATTGATGTATAGCAACCCACCAATTTATTGACTAATTCTCCTGTTAATGAAAATTTGGGTTTGTTTTCATCTTTTTGCTGTTTCAGACAATACTGCTTTGAACATTTCTGAACATGTCTCTATATATGCACAAGAATTTCTTCACAGTATATATATAAAAGGGAATTGCTTCAGGTAAGACAGGAAATTAAAAACAAATTAAAAAAGGAAATTGCTTTGTTGTAAGATACAAATATCTTCCACTTTTCTAGAAAATCTCAGTTCATTTTCTAATACTTATGCGCACCGAAGTATATAAGAGTTTTAGTTGGTACCCTATCCTTGCCAACACTTGGTATTTGGTCAGTCTCTTGGGTATGAAATGGAATTTCATGGCCGGGCACATGGCTCATGCCTGTAATCCCAGCACTCTGGGAGGCCAAGGTGGGTGGATTACAGGTCAGGTGATCGAGACCATCCTGGCCAACATGGTGAAACCTCGTCTCTACTAAAAATACAAAAATTAGCTGGTCGTGATGGCTCACGCCTGTAATCCCAGATACTTGAGAGGCTGAGGCAGGAGAGTAGCTTGAACCCCGGAGGCAGAGATTGCATTGAGCTGAGATTGTGTAACTGCACTCCAGTCTTAAAACATATTGAGACTCTGTCACCAAAAAAAAAAAAAAAAAAAAAGGAATTTCATGGTGGTTTGAATTTATATTTCCTTATTGTCAATGAGGTTGAGTATCTTTTCATATATTTATTAGCCATTAATTCTCTGTCCTCTGTGAAATGCCCTGTCATGTATATCTTTTGCCCATTTTCCCGTTGGGTTATTTGTTAACTTCCTATTGATTTTTAGTGATTAACAAATATATGTCCTAGTACTAATCTTTTGTAAATGGCAGTTTGTGGAGGGGTTGGGATTTTAGTAGAGGATCTAAGGATGGATGATTTCAGTTCTAGCTCGGTCTTTATTGAGTTGGATTAATTCTCAATTCATTCATCAAATATTTATTGAATGTCTAGGCAGACATGCTAAACACTGAGAGTACAAATATCTCCCACATTTGCCTATTCCTTACCACTTCCAAAATCTAATTTGGTCTAAACCACTGACATCTCTTGCTGGGCCACGACAATACTTCCTAGCTGATCTTCTTGATTCTAATTTGGCCTGGCCACAGTCTACACTCCACACAGTGAGTATCTAAACTGATCTTTTAAAATGTAGATCAGCTTGAGCCCATGAGTTTGAGGCTGCAGTGAGCTATGATTGCACTACTGCACTCCAGCCTGGGTGACAAAGCAAGACTCCATCTCTAAAAAATAAAAGCTAAAGGAAAAAAAGGAAAATGTAGATCAGATCTTGCCACTTAAACCCTTCTAATAGATCAGGCGCGGTGGCTCACCCCTGTAATCCTAGCACTTTGGGAGGCCGAGGTGAGCGGATCATGATGTCAGGAGATCGAGACCATCCTGGCTAACATGGTGAAACCCCGTCTCTACTGAAATACAAAAATTAGCTGGGCATGGTGGTGCATGTCTGTAGTCCCAGCTACTCAGGAGACTGAGGCAGAAGAATTGCTTGAACCCGGGAGGCGGAGGTTGCAGTGAGTGCAGATCGCACCACTGCACTCCAGCCTGGGAACAGAGTGAGACTCTGCATCTCAAAAAACAAAAAAAAACAAAACAAAAAACCCTTCTAATAGTTTTATAGTACTTGTAGAAAGAATTCAAGGGTCCAGCTACAATAGGCTCCTACTGAACACAGCAAAGATTTTCCCACTCAAGACCCTTGCCATTCCCTCTGCCTGGAACATTCTTCCCGCAGACTCTGCCTTAGCTGGCTCTCTCATTTCATTTAGGCCTCATCTCTGATATCGCCTCCTCAGCGAGGCCTTTCCTGACTACCCTCTCTAAATAGCCATCACCCTCTCTTCTTTATCCCTTTATATTTCCTTATTTTTCTTTTTAGCACTTATACATAGTTTATTTATTTATTTATTTATTTTTGAGACGGAGTTTCTCTCTTGTTGTCCAGGCTGGAGTGCAATGGCGTGATCTTGGCTCACCACAACCTCTGGCTCCCGGGTTCAAGCGATTCTCCTGCCTCAGCCTCCCTGGTAGCTGAGATTACAGGCATGCGCCACCAAGCCCAGCTAATTTTGTATTTTTAGTAGAGACAGGGTTTCTCCATGTTGGTCAGGCTAGTCTTGAACTCCTGACCTCAGGTGATCCACCCGCCTCAGCCTCCCAAAGTGCTGGGATTATAGGCATGCGTCACCATGCCCTGCTTTATTTTTATTTTTTATTGCTTTTTCCCTACTAGAAGATAAGCTTCCCTAAGGCAGGGACATTGTTCATCACTGTATCCCCAGCACTTAGAACAGTACCTGGCACATCACTAGTCTCTCAACAGAAATTTTATGAATGATTGAACAGTGAATAAGATAGAGTCCTTGCCCTTAAAAACTTTATAGTCAGCTGGGCACGGTGGCTCATGCCTATAATCCCAGCACTTTGGGAGGCCAAGGCGGGTGGATCACCTGAGGTCAGGAGTTCAAGACCAGCCTGACCAACATGGAGAAACCTCGTCTCTGCTAAAAATACAAAATTAGCTGGGCATGGTGGCACATGCCTGTAATCCCAGCTACTCGGGAGGCTGGGGCAGTAGAATTGCTTGAACCTGGGAGGCAGAGGTTACAATCTCACCACTGTACTCCAGCCTCGGAAACAAGAGTGAAACTCTGTCTCAAAAAAACAAAACAAAACAAAACAAAACTTTATAGTCTAATAGGGGATACATCGGATTATTAAATAAAAGACAAATAATTTCAACACAGAACAATAGTATTATAAAAGGGGTAAGCAGTGGGTGCTAGAATGGATATAGTACATAGAATGGACATGCATCACAGTGCTGAGAAGGGGTAGTCAAGGAAGGCTTCTAGAAGGAGGTGACATTTCTGAGATGCCTAAAAAAACTGTATAGGGAGGGAATGGAAGGATGGTTCACGGAGTAGGGACAGTAAGTACAAAGGCTTGGAAGTGAGGGATTAAGTGGTCTCTTCAACAGAGGGCAAGTAATTCAATGTGGCCAGAATGAACAGTTGTGGTGTGGCGAGATGCAGAGGGATGAGACTAGTTGTTGGTAGCTAGATCCTGAAGGATCTTGAGCATCAAGCTAAGCCATTTGGATTTTATCCAGAAAGCAACCAGAAGTCATTTAAGCAGGACAGTGAGAAAGCTCATTCTAGCTCCAGTGTGAAAGACTGATGAGAAAGGGCAGGGCTGGCAGCCCAGAGAACAAAAAGGAGGCTGTTGTCAAAATACAGGTGGGAGACCGTCATGGCTTGAGCTTGGGGGTGATAGCGGGGGTGGTGAGAAGTAGGCGGAGCTCAGAGAGCTTTCGAAGGAAGACCCGACAGGCCTCAGTGATTGACTGGTGTAGGAGATAAAGGAGAAGGGAGAGATGAAGATGGCGCTCACTTTTCTGGTCTGCGTCATCGAGTGGTGCTATTCTGTGACTCTCTCTCAAGCCTAATCCATCTCCACAGCCTTCATAACCTATGAGCCTACCCTTAAGGCTAACTTTCCTGTATACTTGGTCCTGTACCCAATCACCCTGCATTTGTCTAACCTTTTCTTTGGGCTCTATTCCCTCAATTTTCTTTCCACTAAATGAAATGGAAACTTCTCTCTAGACACCCCTGGTTCTGTTCTTATTTTTCCAACCTTTCCTGAGTCACTAGGCCCTGGTATATTTGATTGGAAGCTCATCAAAGAGCAAGAATCTTCCACAATATCTCTCCATAGATGCTAAAACAGGGTTGTAGCTCAAGGGAGCCACTGTTAAGTACTATAAGCAGCCTGAAGACTCCTAGACGTATAGGACAGAAGAGTGGCAGGACAGACAGTAAAATGACTGCAGGTGGCCGGGCGCGGTGGCTCACACCTGTCATCCCAGCACCTTGAGGGGCCGAGGTGGGTGGATCACTAGAGGCCAGGAGTTCAAAACCAGCCTGGCCAACATGGTGAAACCCTGTCTCTACTAAAAATACAAAAATGAGCTGGGCGTGGTGTCAGGGGCCTGTAATTCCAGCTACTCAGGAGGCTGAGGCAGGAGAATTGCTTGAACCCAGGAGGCAGAGGTTGTAGTAAGCCAAGATCGTGCCACTGTACTCCAACCTGGGTGACAGAGTGAGACCCTGTCTCAACAAGAAAAAAAAGGAAATGACTACAAGTACGTGCTGTGAGTTAGTTACATCCTCTTTAGGTGGGGAATAGCAGGAGAAGTCATGGCAACCATGCAAGGCCAAGGGTGAGAAATCAGCACCCCCTTTTGTAATAAGCTGAAAAGTTTCCAGTGAAAAGGTAGATTTGGCAAGCTGTGAGAGTGAAGAGGGGAATTGCTGGTAGGCAAGTCTGGGGGCTTTCTAGTCATGAAGAACAGAATGGGAAGGGCAGAAGGAAGAATCAGAGTGCTCTAGTGAGATGAGAGAGCCCACCTTTAATATTTGTGGGGGCTCATGGCAAGAGAAAAATTTAGGCCCTGGTACCAAATGTCTAAATATGTAAAAGTTATAAATCAAAGCTAATAAACAATCAAATAAACATGTTCTACCCTCTTATCTTGACAAATATATCAATATCAACTGGAAGGTTTATATCTAGAATTCTGGGATTCCTTCAAGCCCCTGTTGGCCTCAAGTTCTCTTCCATTCATGGCTTTGTCCCACTGCTGAAGGTGCCTCACACAAAGGTGTGTGCTCAATAAGGCCATATAGCTAAACCTCATCTGTACTACAGGCCAACAGGACTAGGCTGTGCCCCCAGCAGGTCAGTCTGTGCTCTCAGGAGATCAGCCCCCAGGAAGAGGGTGTGAGCTGTGGCCTTGAAAGAGGCTGCTCTGCTCAACAGGGGATTCTGGTAACTGCAGCATGGTCTAGGAGGGGAGAGAAATGAGCTCTGGGTAGACACATCCACTTGGCCTTAAGTTATCCTCCTTCTGGAGGAGGATGAGCCCCTATTTGAAAAAACAGGTATCAGGCTGGGTGTGGTGGCTCACGCCTGTAATCCCAGCATTTTGGGAGGCTGAGGCGGGCAGATCACAAGGTCAGGAGATCGAGACCATTCTGGCTAACACGGTGAAACTCTGTCTCTACTAAAAATACAAAAATATTTAGCCGGGTATGGTGGCACACGCCTGTAGTCCCCAGCTACTCAGGAGGCTGAGGCAGGAGAATTGCTTGAACCTGGGAGGCGGAGGTTGCAGTGAGCCAAGATTGCGCCACTGCACTCCAGCCTGGGAGACAGAGTGAGACTCCATCTCAAAAAAAAAAAAAAAAAAAAAAAAAAAAAAAGAAAATAAAAAGCAGGCACCAAAGATAAAGTCCCTTTGACCAAGTCTAAAGCCATGGACTCTGAAATCATATAGAGCTAGTTCAAATCTCTGTTGTTGTGATATTTGTTTATTCTTCTTTGAACCTGAGCAGGCTCTGTGAGGTTCCATTTCCTTACTTGTCAAATGGGGATAATAATAACTACCTTACAGGGTTATTGTGATAATTAAGCAATTGTGTGCAAAGCACCTGGTATTTAATAACCACCACTCGGTTCACATTGTTCTCTTCCCACTTACTACCATGCTTCCCTTAAAGTAACCATGGAGGCTGGGGAAAAAATACGATTTTTTTTTTTTTTAATAAAAGGCTATCCGGCAGAAGCGAAAAAGGAATTTATATAGAAGACAATAATAATCTAGGCAGTAATAATCCCAGCTCAGCCTAGAACCATGTGGGAGAAAGAGGGAGAGTAAGTTATTTTGTATGCAGATAAATGAGAAGTGGTAATGGTGTAATTGCTTTTACAATCTGTTTGTTTTGCTGAGGGTAGCAGCTGGTTACTGTTTTGATTCTTGGTTTTCATGTTAAGACAGAGGGAGAAAAGGTGTGAATAATCCAAAATAAAAGAAAATCCAAACATCATTCCTTGGTGACTAGAACACAATCAGAGAAACACATGGTTGCAAACACGTACATAGTCTGTCTTTTTTTTTTTTTTTTTTTTTTTTTTTTTTTTTTTTATTTTTATTTTTGCTGTTGTTGCCCAAGAAGGTGTGAAAATGCATGAAATTGGCTA